>JAVQKC010204371.1:0-44563 GCA_036025475.1 Philypnodon macrostomus | reverse complement strand
GTATTGTTCTGGACGTATCTCATGTTCAGTGGTGCCCCACATAAGTCTTAGACTTAATTTCTTATACGATCAAGTTAATAAACATACACATAACATCACGTGTTTGCACGCTACAACATCTTATTTTTGATATTTTTTTTGTCCAGGCATTGCAGAAAGCCAGCCAGGTGATTGCAGAGATCAGAGAAACACATCTTTGGTGAGACTGACCCAGTAAGCCAACGATCTTCATAAACTACGTTCACTCAGAGCAAATCACAATGCAGATATCAACCACTTGCACTGCTGTCCATACGTGTGTATCATAATGTAATTTACAGTATACAGTCCACCTCCATATTGATGTACATTTTTAAATACATATTAGACTTAAAGTAATAAATCCAATAAATATAGACAATCTTATTCATCACTATCTGACGTATTGCTGGGGAAACTTATTTTAATGTAAATTTAAATAAAGCTACCAAAAATTACATTGTCTTTTTGTGTGCTTTACGTCTCGATGTGCTTGTTAAAATCAAAATACAATAGTTGTTTAATTGTATCTTTAAGTAGTTTAACTAGTGCTCCAAAAGTGTACGTTGTCACTCAAAAAACAGGCAGATGTTGTAAGAATGAACTTTGTAAATGTATATTTTATTACATTGCTTGTGACACAAAATGAAGATGTTCATGACTGTTGCCTTATTGATGGTCACAATAGAACTACATCAATACATTTATTATAACACAAAAAGATGAGTCACTTGCTGCTGTCTCATTTGGGAAAGATTCTTCACCTCAAGCGGCCACTCATCTTGCCTTTACCACGACCTTTTGCACTGAAAATGAATAGGAAATAATATTAACAAAAGAATGTAATACTGTTTCAATTTTCATGATTTATGTACTTACTTCTGGTGATCTTGGACTCGAGCAAGCAGCAGGTTTATCTACAACAAGACCATCAAATATTGTAAAATAAATTGGACAAAATACCCATAGTTGCACAAAACCACTCACGTCATATTTTTGTTTTTTAAGTTTCTCAGTGAGATCAAACTTCTCAGCCTCCAGTCCCATCAGCCAGTTCCACAGCTCATTGGCTTTTTCCCTACGACAAAAACTAAAGTTAAAGATTCTGTTCATTTTATATTCATCAGTGTGCTGCTCTGTCATACTTAATTTTGTCCTCGTTCAGATGATCGACGGCGAGTGGTTTCCTTCGTTCAGCCAGAATCTTCTTCTTTTTCTCTCTCTCTGTCTGTTTCTTTCCCCCTTTTCGGCTGTCAGTCTGTCATCAAGAAATTACATTAAGTATACACTCAGGTTTTTACTAAAGAAATCATTTAAAAAAAATAAAAATAAAATGCTTAAAATGAACTAATTATACATTTACTTTAGTCCCTCGCCTGGCATCTATAGCAAAATCAAATCATAGATATCGAAAGTCTTGATGTTGCTGTAGAAACCTAGACTACAGCTTTGACTACAAATAAGCAATCAATGGGCTGCAGAGGACCACATCTGGGCCACTTTATTAGGTATAGAGTCTGCCTAATAAAGTGGCCAGTGTGAGCACACATGCTTTTGAACTGTTGGACCTTCTGTCCGCTCATATTGGTCAGGACTTTCTTCTTCTTGGCGTCTTCGTCCTGTTTTCTTTGCTGCTCTTGTAGCTCCTTGCGCTCCTTTTCTTCCTGCACATATGAGTCAACACCTTATGAAGGGCTATTTAAAGAATGCTTCAAGTTGCGTTGCACCATCAGAGTAAGTAACCTACAGCCAGTCTGATCTGCCTCTCCTTCTCTTTCTCAGTCCGGATCCTCTGCTGCTCTGCTCTCTCTGTACGCCGCTTTTCCTTAAAACCATTACAATGTGTCAGAAATAAAAAATGTCATTTCTAAGGTTATTATTTGTGTCTCAGATAGTTACAATTCTGTTGACAAGTGCAATGAGCTCCTCCTCCTCTTTCTTCCTCTGTTCAAAGTGAGCCTCGATCAGAGTCTGCAGCTCCAACAAGTCCTTTTCCTGACGCTTCCGGTGGATGTCCTAAAAATGAAATAACATTAGATCATGCTTCCAAAACATATTTAATTTAGACCATATGAAAGGTTAGCTCACGTCAAAATCTACTTTATCACCATCCGGGATTTTCGGGGCCGCGATGTTTGTCATAAACCTGTAAATAGTATGTTACTGGTTTATTTTAGTTCTCTCAAAAATTGCTTAAAATTGAAGGCTGCTTACTTTGGCTTGGGCTTTGAATCATCTGCGGAAAAGAAAGTAAATATATGTTGATAATAAAAGTTAAATGAATATACTGTGAACAGTTTTTCTTACCTTCTCCATCCCTTCCATTGTCCAAAAGCATTGGGAGAGGACAAACAAAATGCACAATGTAGTTTATAGATATACATATTTAATACAAATGGGTAAAAATCTCAGCAGTTACATACAGAAGCTCCTCGATTTCCACAACTTCGTCTACGTCGCCCATTTTGTTTTGAATGAACTCTGAGGAAGGGTATCATATTAATCTAATTATAGAGACATTAAACAATGGCAGACAGTATTAGACCACTTAAATTACTATGGTCAGCTGGCTGTATTGACTCCGCACTGGACATGAAATATTTAAGTTTCCCCAAATCCAATGACAAGTACAATATGTCTTTGATATATTAAGAGTCTGATGATTAAGCTTTTTAACACAAACTTCATTTATATTTCTTTATAAGCAAATTAGGATTCAGTTAATGCAAACAAACACATATTATACAGCATTTACTTGATTATAATAATAATAATAACAAACTGTTACAAATATATGTCAACTTAAACAAGAAAAAAGTAGCCTCTCTAAGATTAGAAGAGTTGAAATCCGCAAAAGACCCTTGTAGTAAAATGATGTTACTGACAAACAAATGCTATCTAGACGTGCACACTGTACTGGCTACTGTAAAAACATCAGTCCTTACCTGTGTCTCAGGGTGAGCTCAAAGACGTATCACTTTCAGCTCTTTGAAGATGACTTTAGTGTTGATGATAAAAGGATCTTCACTGATGCAGTCCAGCCCTTCAGAGTCACATGACCACACGGCCCTATGACCAATCAGGCGTCTATTGTTAGCTCTGGACGGTGGCTGCAGGTGTCTGTGCCCTTTAAAATGTCATCAGTTCATTCAAGCTTTCACTAACTCCTCAGGTTTCAGCAGATCATACATGTCTTACACGTATTTTTACGTGTAAACACAAGGAGAACAAAGACGTTTCAATAAAGTTATTTTTATTATTGCTGAAGCAAACATAAAAAAATTAAGAAATACATTTCAACAGTATTCAATGTACTGTAATTACAGGCATTGTTCACAATATGGGTCATATTTCAAGTCATGTTCGATTTTATTTTGTATTTTTAAACAAAGTGCCCATGTACAGTATATAACTTCCAAATTATTCTTATTGCCTTATGCCACTAGAACTGTGGGTATGTTCCGGAAAATGTGACACTAATATATTTCAACATTATTATTTTAATGAATGTGCAGCATAACAACAATGCATAATCCAGCAGTAGCCTGAGCGAGCAGTTTAAAAAAACATTCAAAAGAGTGAGTGCAAGATAAAGCCGTGTATACCAATTACATTAGAACATATGGATACAGGCAATTGGCTTTTTAAATTCTGCTCTAAAGCAATCTAGCAATTATGCATGACACACATCTGTAAATTCATATAGAAATAGAAAAAAAAATAGAATTTGTATTTTATTTGAAATAGATGGGACATAGTGTAAACAAGATCAAACAAACATTGATTAAATGTATAATGAATTTATGTATTGTCTGATTTGGATGGAAATTAAGATATTGGCCTTTAGAAGATGCTTGGTGGTGAGGTTCAGTCATCAGATCCTAAATAGAAGATATATAATTAGTATATGATAAATTATTAAACCATTTGTACACATGACAAGGTCATCAGTATAGTTCTCTAGTTTTAGTCCTGTAGTACATTATACATGTAACCTCATTGACAGGTAAGTATAAATAATTATATTATAAAGTCTGCTGTTTACTGTAGATCCATTTTTTATGTATGTGTTAAATTTCCTACTTTATATTATCTCTGATATATCTGTATATATCTTTGATTGAAAGCTGTAAGTTTGACAGTTGCTTTTTGCTTCAAGTCTTGCTGTTTTATTTTTAATAAATCATAATTGAGACTTGACAAACACTTTTCCACTGTTCATACTCTGGACAAAGTGTGATGTCAAAATAACTATCAATTTTACATCCACTACTTAAATACTGTTTACATCTAATGGTAAGATATGATTGAATAAGCTGGACTGTTGGGACTGGTTTAACATTAAATAGTTAGTAATTCTCACGAGTGGTCAGAGGTAATGTGAAAATCGTGCAGCTGCAGAGGGGAATGCCACACATCTCACAGACACTGGATAGCCCGAGAGTTTGTTAAGGTTTTTTATATTAAGAAACAAGGTCAGGGTTTTATAAATACAGTGCTACACACCAAGCCCCTGTCCAACAATTTCAAGCAGCAGGTTTGATTTACAGTTTGTCTGGCACAGGGGGCTGCGAGTGTGATGAGGGGTCTGAAGGGTCTGAAGGGCACAGGCTGCTGTTAAACTCTCCTTCACTCAGGACTGATTGCAATAAAACCTAATTTATGTTATATGGAAACACAAACAGATGAACGTTTAATGGCACTTGAAGCAGTTCAATACACATCAATCTTACCTTTATTTTCACCATCTTTTAACTCCACCACCCAACTGTGACCAGGAAACAATAAGGACATTGTTTTAGTTAATACATTTAAATATGGCTTTATACACATTCATGAAAGCCATCCATGCATTAATACATTACTACTATAGTTAGTTAATGTTGGTTTAGATTCAGCAAAGAGAAATGTTTGGTGCGATGATGAAAAATTGCAATCCTAAAATATCTACTTGAAAAAATTACCTTGTGGCTTATTTAATGTGTCTGTGTTGTGCCACTAATACCATGAGCATAGCCCCTCTGACCCACATAGACCCACTGAAGCTATGTAGTTACCTTGCCAGGTGTTGAGGTCTTCTTGGTTTCCCACATGCCACGTTTGTTTCCACTGTCACTAGGTTTTACGTCCTACAAAAAACAAAAACAAAAATGCCATACCTCATTATTGACTCGTCTCCAACATTATTGGTGAATTTCATGGCGTGGCACCTTTAACTTGAAGAGTACATGAAGCAAAGTAAAAGAAAGGCTGAAAGAAAGTGGTACAGTTTCAAAGATAGAAAGAGAAGTAGATACACATTAAATACATATATTTTACCTAAGTGACAAACGTTATGAGAACTAGTATTGCAGTATTTGAATAGACAAGGTTAGCACGTCTCCTCTGACACTAAAGATATCTCCCTCATAAACTTCAGAAGTCAGAACAATGTCATTTGTCACACAGCACAACCACATAGTGCAATGTCTCCAGAAGACGAACTGGGATTAGCAAGTGGAGCCTACTTTAAGAAAAGAACAGCATGTGCCAGTTACAGGAAAAATACTTTAGAGATAATCTGCAAGATCATTTTTCTAACTATTACATAACTTCTCCCTAATATTTCACTAGATCTCAAAAAGCAAATATGACTTAATTGTTCCTCAAAATGCAATAGTAAGTAGTAGTTAGTAATGTAGTATGTAATATGATGTGTGAAATGTCCTTTTTGCATGTCTACATGAGCCTATGTCACAAGTATGGCTGGCTGTAACATTATCCTTAACCTGCAGACATCAGAGTGATCCATAAGAAGGTGCTGAAACAGAAACATGCATTGGTATTCAATACAATGACAGAGGTGTTGTGTGGGTAGACTATACTGTTATATTATTGGCATCTAAATCCTACAGCTCATAAACTAAACACTGATATTGAAGAAATAATTCCTACTTTTGATTATTGTATACGTGTAAGAAAAGATTTTCTGATTGATTGCTATTACATAAAATCTCCATGTGGTGGCACTACATAATAGAAAGAGTCAACATTTAGAGCTCAGCCAACAAAAGGCAGGCATGTTGATGTGTAAATAAGCATTTAGCGTGTGCGGAATATCAAGGGATTAGTCTATTAAGCCAACAGCACTGTCTCGATTACAATAGCTCCATATGACAGTGAAACAGACGAGGATTTGACAGGCTTACTATGGGCTTTGCTGCTGGTGCTGTTGTTGTGGGCGGTGGTTGTGGAGATGCTGCCACTTCAGCTGCAGGGGGCGCTGTCTTCTCGGGCTCTGCAGGTTTTGTCTTCCAATTGTTCACACGCCCGGATACGCCTACTTTGATACCAGCAGGTTCCTGAAAATGACAAGGCAAAATACATTACTTACTATTATATTCCTATTATTTAAAAAATCGGATTATGATTCAGGTAGACTTTATTATTATGTTTCTGCATTTGATGTTTCCCATCCCTCCAATACCAGACATGTGAGCAGTGGGCAGTAGCTGGGCAATAGGGAACCCTATTCCAGATTTTGAGCCAGAATCTTGTCACGAGAACCGAGCTGGAGAATTGGCTTATTGTGCATTCTTTTAAGTTATTAAGGGTTAACCAGAGTACCCATAGAAAATCCACCAAAACACAGGGAGAACATGAAAACTCCATCCAAAAATGCATCACTGACTCATGCTATAGAACATTCTTACACCTTCTTAGACCTTCTTACGATGAGGCTACAGTGCTAACAACACTGCCTCCAGAGCTTTCAGTTCATTACCTTATTTGCAGGGGCTGGACTTTCAGGATCACCACCAATGTTCCCTTTCTCCCACATGTTCTTGATGTTCCGAGCTCCTCCAGTGGGAATATCTGCCACAGTCGATTTGGGAGATTTGACTTCCTTCTGACCCTATGACCAAGAAAGGGTTTGTTTTACTTTTTACGTGTTAAAGCTGTAGTCTTTAAGTTTCATAAAATAAGAAAATGTAAAAAAAAGTAGTCTGTAGAGGCCAGGGGAGGGACTAAAGTAAAATCAACTACTATTGGTCAAAGGTATCCCACACACTCTGATTTGATGTTGCTGTAGGTTGCCAGGGGGGGGACTAAAGTAAAATCAACTACTATTGGTCAAAGGTATCCCACACACTCTGATTTGATGTTGCTGTAGGTTGCCAGGGGAGGGACTAAAGTAAAATCAACTACTATTGGTCAAAGGTATCCCACACACTCTGATTTGATGTTGCTGTAGGTTGCCAGGGGAGGGACTAAAGTAAAATAATAAATATGACAGATTACCTACAGAACAGAACAGGGTCAGATAAAGCATTTTTTTATTTGATTTTTATTTGATTTATTTATAATAGTTTTACCTGTACGGCAGAGTTGAACTGTTCTAGTCTGCTGCCGATCTTGGAGACAATGGGAGTATGAGACACTCTTGTTGGTGGGCTGCATACATAACATTTCAATTACAACCCATTCAACTATTTCAACAGTTCATATTATTTGAGCTCACGTTTTCTGGGCAAACTTATTCAAGAATTCTGCCTTCTCCCCAATCTGTACAAAAGTAAGTTTAAGAGTTCAGTATTTATTAGTATTATATACTGTAGTGTAAGGGGTTTGAATGAGTGTGTCTTTACCTTTGAGGATCCTTTGGGGCTGATGGCAAAAGCAGGTTTATTAGTTTCCTCTTCTTTCTGCTTCTTCTTCTCCGCTGCCTCTGCTCGTCTTTTCTCAATCTCCTCCTTCATCCTCTTCCTCTCCTCCTGTCATACAACATAAACATATATTTCACTATAACTCGGCATTGGACAAAGCACATACGATAGTTAAATGTGTTAAAATGTTCATGCCACAGTGGTGAAGTACAATATCGTGAAAGTATGGTATTGAGGTAGAAAGGGGTTATGTTGCATTTTAGTAACAGTCTGGAATTTCACACAAAAGTCATATATCCGTAACTTTTTAAGTAGTATAGAGACACTGGAAAGCTAGTAATGTGATATGTATATGCTCAAACTCAAGTCTTTATTTTCCATCCATCAATCCATTTTCTTCCGCTTGTCCGAAACCGGGTCGCGGAGGCAGCAGTCTAAGCAGGGAACTCCCACCTTCGACCACCGCCTGATCCACATTGCACCATGGTACCTCCCGCAGGTGGAGGGTCCACGGGAGGGCTTGACAGCGTGTGCTCGGGCGGGGACTCGAACCACCGACCCTCCGGTTGAAGGGCGAGCATCTACCCACTGCACCACCGCTGCGGCCCAAGTTTTTATTTTCTACCATTCTATTGTTGGCATCCAGTCCGGGCAGCAAAGTAAGAATTTCATTGTGCAGGGAAACTGTGCATGTGACAATAAACACTTTGAATCTTGAATCTATTTGAACTCTCCAGTGCTCTGACCTGTTCTTTGGCCTTCTTATCTTCGAGCTCCTGTCTCTTCTGCCGCTCCTCTTCCTCCAGGATCTTCTTCCTCTCCTCCCTCTTCTTCTTCAGCTCTTCCAGCTCCGCCTCCGCCCCCTGCTGCTTCTGCTTCATCTTCTCCATCTCTTCACTCTCCGCCTCATTTCGCCTTTTTTTCAACTCTTGTAACTTCTTCTCAGCTTCTTTCTTTTCCTGATCCTCTGTCTGTGTGGATGGGGCATTCTCCCTGAAACAAAGTAATGTACATTCATCAATTTGACTAGGATTGAAAGACAATGCATTTCTTACCTTGGCTTCTCTGTTTTCTTCAGTTTGCTTTCAAAGGGTGATACAATCTTTTTAGGTGCTTCGTTCTTATAAAGAGACAATGACATGTCAAACTGCGGTGTATACAGAAACAGAAATGAATATTAGAGTAGGTATAAATGTTCCCCATACCTTTTCTTTGAAACCAAACTTCTTCAGCTTTCCTTCCTAAGTTATAAACAAGAAATACGTCAATAATAATAATTTCTATTGCAAACTCCAGGTATATTTTTGCATTTAACATATTAGAAAATTGAAATCTAAGGATGGCCTATGTTTTGGCACGACATTCACTGTTGCCACATACCTCCTCTTTCTTCTTCTTTTCCTCTAGTTCTATCTTCTTGCGTTTGTCATCTTCCTCCTTCTTCTTCTTCTCTTCCTCTTTCCTCCTTCTCTCTTCCTCCTCTTTCTTCTTCTTCTCCTCTAACTCTTTTTTCCGTCGCTCCTCTTCATCCTTCTTCTTCTTCTCCAGTTGTTTCTTCTTCTTCTCCTCTTCTTGTCGTTTTAATTTCTCCTCTTCCTCTTTCCTTTTCTTCTCCAACTCCTTTTGTTTTTCTTCCTCCTCTTTTTTCTTCTTCTCCTCCATTTCTTTCTTCAATTTTTCCTCTTCCTCCTTCCTCTGCCGCTCCTCTTCCTCTTGCCTTTTTCTTTCCTCTTCCTGTTTCCTTAACTGTTCTTCCATCCTCTGTTGCTCCTCTTCCTCCCTCCTCATCCTCTCCACCTCTTCCCGTCGCTGCTGTTCTTCCTCATCCCTCTTTTTCTGCTCCTCTTCCTCTTGTTGCCTACTATTTCCTTCTTCTTCTTGTTTTTTCCACTCCTCTTCCTCTCGCTTGATCCTTAACTTTTCCTCCATTTCCTGTTTTTCTTTTTCCTCTTCCTGTTTCTTCTCTTCTTCTTCTTTGTTGGCATCGGGAGTTTCTTCCTCCTCCACATCTTTAGTCTGAGGCTGTTCTTCTTCTGCAGCTTCTGTTTCTACAGGTTTTTCCTCAGCTTCATCCTACAACGTACATTAGGTTAAAAAATTGTGTTGTGGTTTTTACACCTTTAATGTCGTAATAAAACAGAATATACGTCATTTCTTGTTTTGTTTTTTTATATAATTGTCCCATAATAGCAATGCCATACTGTATTGCCTACATGATCTTGTCTTATATTACTGATTTACTGGTTCCAGTGTCTCTAGAAAAGTCACTGTAAGATGTAAGACTTTTCTCTTATTTCGTCATCATTTATTTAGCATGTTAGTGTCTACTGCCATATTGTATTACAATATCTACCAGTTTTCCACATACACTAATGCCCATTTCTGTATTTACCTCCTCTTCTGTCTTGTCTTCCTCTCTCTGGACTGAGTTAGTGTCTGTCTCTTCCTCCTGAGCTGCTGGTTGTGACATCTCCTCCTCAGGTTGTTGCTCTGTGCTGAAGTTAACAGAGTCCTGGTCTTTCTCTTCTTTACTGTCTGAGTCTGTGCCGTTGGTGACACTCGAAGCCTGATCTACCTCCAGAGACTTCTGCCGCTCCAGGGCCTCTTTCATCCTCTGCTGCCTCCGCTCCTCTCTCCGGGCCAGACGCTCGAGTAAGGCCTGGTCATCGTCCAGTCCTCCTGTGAGGGTGGTGGCTGAATCGGTATCTGTCACACTGTAGAGGCATGAATTTAGTATTATTTAAGGGCTGTGGCTACAGATGTAGTTTATCACCATTGGCCAACAGTGCATGGATACTTTTTCCTTGACTTTTTCTGATACAAAAACATAATCAGTCACAGATGAAGATTATGTGGACGGAAATCACAAAATTTGGTCTTTAAAACTGAATAAAGTCCCAAACTACACAGAAATCCACAGAAATCCTAAGGCAAATCACAATACAACATGGATCCAGGAAATCTCTCTAGCTAATTGATTTGTATGTTACTTAATGCGCTATCAAAAAACGAACTAACCTAATATAAATGAGGGAACATGATGGAGGGGTCCTAGGTCAATGGTTTTAATGTGAGCACAGCAAAGTCAAAACATTCCAGCAACTGCGGTATTTCTCAACATAAATATATTTTAAAAAATCATTCAGAGCGCTTATTTTACCTGTTAGTGTCTATCACTTGGTCATTGGCTCCAGACTCCTCTATCTCTCTCATCTTCTTCCTCTCTTCTCTCGCTCGTCTTCTTCGCTCCCGAGCTTCCTCTTCGTCATCCTCATTAGCCACATCAGTCCTGAAACACACACAGTAAACTGATGCAATTTTCTCAATAGAAATATGCTCCTTAAATCTTCACGTGGCGGTTAACACTCCTGACTCTCAGAAAGGAGGTTCAGGGTTTGAGTCTGCATGTCCTCTCTCTGTTACTGTGGGTTCTCTCCAAATACTCTGGCTCCCTCCCACTAACCAAAGGCATGCAAATCTTAGGGGAACTGGTGAATTTAAATTGCCCCTAGTGAATGAATGTCAGAGTGAATGATTGTCTGTCTGTTTGTGGATGTCTCTGTGTTAGCTCAACGACTCCATTGTCCATTGTCCAGGATCTACCCATAGCCAACTAGTTACTAAGGAACCCATCTAAACCCTTCAGCTTTATGAGGTTGAGAAAGCCCAGGTTGGCCAACAGTGCATGGATAGTGTTTCCTTTGCTCTTTTCTGATACCACAACACAATCATTCACAGATGTGGTGAGTGGAAGATTAGGTGGACCAAAACCACAAAAAATGCTCTTTAAAACAGAATAAAGACCCAAACTACACAGAAATCACAATAAAAACATTATCACCAGGAAATCTCTCTAGCTAATTGATCTGTATATTACTCATTACCCAAAACTGCATGTCTTAATGTCCAATCAAGCTTAGCCTAATATAAAAAATGAGGGAACATGATGAAGGGGGTCCTAGGTCAATGTTTATAATGTGTTTACCTAGACATAAACTACATCTAAATCAAGTAAAAGTCAAAACATTCCAGGGACTGCAGTATTTTTGGAGGGCACATGAGGAGAGAGAGGAAAGGTCATCGTGTTGCACTGCAGGGAAACTGTGGGAACATGGCATTTTAGTGAAATACACAAGAATTATTCATAAGCACAAAACCTTTAGTTACAATAAATATAAAAAAAAAAATATGTATAAATTCAACTGACACAGAGCAAATATGCCTTTAGTATCCATTCACATTCAAATCACTAACATACATTACACACATTAGAAATAGCGTAATGTTAGTGATTTGAATGTGAATGGATACTTAGGCTTCAATTCATTTCAATTCATCTCCTACTTCTTCTACCTTTGCCTTTTATTTTAAAATCAACACATATTCAAAATCACAGCACAGAGAGAGAATTCTTGCATGACAAGTAATGATGAACACATTTCAACAGCATTTGAAACCCATAAATCCATACAGTAATATAAATGTGGCACTACTGTATAAAGCATCTGTTTTGCTGGACATTTTAAGGATGCAAAGTGTCACTAAGAGTCACTTACTTTTCAGTCTCAAGTTTCATCTGCTCCCTCCTCTGCCTCCTCAGCTCCATGCGACGGTCAAAGTCATCCATGATGCCACAATGTCTTTACCTCTCACTAAAAAACACAAAAAACATCATACAAGGACCAGTTACTTTTTTAATGTATATGGAATGTATGGTCTCAAAATCTTTCCATATAGTGAAGTAAAAGAAAGAAGGTGCTTAGATTTTAACATGTCATATTTTGATGATAATAGGCTGCTTTTAAGTACTGTGCATTGTTATTAAGTAACTGACTCATGCTCTATCAGTAACTACCCAAACATAGTACTGCATAAAAAAGTTCTTCAGACCTCAAAGCATATGACCACCTGTGTGACACATATTAGTGACACATACAGTATTAGTGACACATTAGTGACCCCTGAGTGTTAGTTAAAATACCTGAACAGAAGCCGTGAATCGCTCCATGGACAGTAGCGTCTCCCTAAAATGCATATATCACCCTCACTGTACAAGTCTGGTTTATATCCCGCCTTGTGCTGCTCTTCCTGCTCGTTCGTTCAGACACTGGGGCTATACCAGAAAAGGCAAACGCTGCTGTGTCTTACTCAGTTATACCCTCCTCCTCCTCCTTCTCAGTTGGAGACAGTTGGACTGCACTGTCTCACTTATACTTAAGACCATTACCGCCAAGACAATATTTGTCTTTCTGAGTACTATTTCATTAGCTAAACTAAATCATGACTAAGCCTAGAAATAAAGTAATTAATGTAAGATGGGTAAAACAGGGACAACTAAATCAGGTCAGAATCAGGTCTAAATCAGGTCTAAATCAGGTCTGAATCAGGTCTAAATCAGGTCTAAATCAGGTCTAAATCAGGTCTAAATCAGGTCTCAGGACTAAATATTTACTAGATCTGAATCAAATCTGAATCAGGACTTTATCCAGACTTCAAGAACCCCACAAACCATTAATTTAGTCTATTATCGTGACTTTACATCATATACTTTCCACAAAAACTTTAAGAATAGGCCAGGTAAGTATCTTTACTTTTGTGGGGTGAACAACAGGGATTAGACGCAAGGATTAGACGCTTGCACATAATGGCACATAATTAATATTCAAAATAAATGAAGGTAGCTATTGATAGTTTTGCTCTCAGTTACTGCTGTAAATTAAGTCAAAAAGAAATGTTGGCCATTTCAGAACAGTAGTACAGCTAAAAATACAGCCAATAAATCTATTAAGGAGTGGTCAAAATAGCGCAGATCAGACAAATTCAGATACAGTTGTGTACATGTTAAGGGGACTCAGACAGGCTCACAATATATTATCTATATTGTCCCATCACTTCAATGTAATGCACTACTGGTACCCAATATGGTGGTCAGATAAGGTGGCTTCAGCATTGTTATAAAGACCCTCTTGAAGATAATATCTGGCCTCCATCGTCAGATCTGAGGCCACCAACAATGACGAATATGCAACAGTTTAGTTTTCACTGTGGCCCTCACCATATACAGTCACACACAACATAATGGCCCAGTGGAGCCTGTGTTAAACACCCACCGGACAGGCTTTCCCCAGAAAAAAAGTGTTACTTTTAATGGAAGTTGGTTGTGCAATACAACCACAACTCTGAAAATAAGATATAAAATAACTATCCTCAGATTCTGGATATTCAAATATTAAGTTTATTTTTGCAAACCAAAAATTCATCAATGTGTGGTTCATAAGCCTAATGTTTTAGAAGCATCAAGTCAATTTTGTGAATTATGTGAAGCATTCAAATCTTTTTCTTGACATATGTGACATTTCATTTTATCATGCTATAGTAAAGGCTATGAATCATTTGGCTCTATCATATCTGGAGCAGCATTTCACAAGTTAATTTTTTTTTTTTATACATTACACTCAATATACATTGAATTGACCTAAGTAAGATATATTCTTCAAAGATAAGGAAAGTAGTTGGACACATTTAGAGATAAACGGTGGCCACAGAGACGATTGCAATCAATCAAGAAGCCCTGACTGCTTACTCCACATGACCAAACATGGTCACATATGTAAAAATCCTGACCAGGAAATAAATTCCTCACAGTTTACAAGCCAAAACATGGAGCAAGCTTTTGCACGGCTCATTGAAGATGTTTGAGTTCAGTTTGGTTGATCATCATTCCTGCTTCAAACAACATCCAAATAACTATGAGGCTTGACAGGAGAGAGCTGCTAAAAAAATAGTGCACTACAGAATAGCTATATTCTGAAGTTGGATACTTTATTATTTACTATAGCTACTGGCCAAATAACATCCTAAATTACTTTTCCTTTCACGATATAATTCACACCTAGACTTATTAAGTTAATGAAGTTTCGAAGCTGTTTTAAAGTTACAGTTTCCCATTGAGTTTATTTAGTGGAAAATGATGCAGTCGCCGTTCACTCCCCGCTCCGCATCCCATCAGAGCGGAGATGCTGTTGGAGTCCTCCTTTTAAGGAAGTAAGCAGGCACTGTTAGTCCTAATGTCACAGCTTGGCAAGGTGCAAGGCCACAGACATACAACTGTAGTTTATTCAAGAAAATACCTGAAGCTGTAGAGTGGCAGAACAAGAATTACATATTTCCACTGGGAGGAATATAAATCAGAAATGCTTGATGTGGAAAATGCAATAGAAACGTAATGCTAAAAATGTTCACCAGAATTCAATAATAGGCTTCTATTCCGAGTAAAATAAACTGAGATTAGGATGTCTAAAATGGTCTCAACCAAGACAAAACCAGGACTGCTGACTGTTTGAAGTAGGCTGACAGCTGTACCAAGTCATTGCAATCTAAACATCATGTACGTTCAGTCATCAAAGGGGAGGAAGATGCTCCCCAACCCAAACCAATTTACTCTTCCCTATGAGATAATTCAATGGTCATAAAGTCTCACTCCAGTCTCATGCACGACTTTATCTTCAATACCATCTAAGGAAAAGGGATCCTGACTTGGCATGTCCACCACAGCAAACTGCTTCTACACAGCGAGACGTCTGCTTAATGTAAAGCTATCTCATCTTCAGAGGAGAGAGAGTGTGAAATTTTGAGAACTGTATGCACAAGATAGTCAGCTAACAAATCGAATGTAGAGTTTTATTTTGTTTATAGAGCAATTGTATGTGCAAGAAAGGCCATTTATTTCTGTAAGTGCTATGATGTTCACCCCAAGAATAATGGCGAAATGTACAGTGTAAATATAATATATAAAACACTACTAGACATTTAAACACTAGTAGACATTACACACTTAATGCACCCTATATAGCGTATATGTGTGAACTCTTTTATATATGAACAAAATCCACTTTCTTACTTTAAGATTGAGGTACCACTTTAAAAGACAGTGTATGTGCTATACAAAGAGCATATCCACCTTGTCATTGATTTAAAATGCATACCGTACAATTCAAGCGGTATACTATCATGTGATTTGCACGGGAAAACTTAATGAATGATATATGGCATACCCAACATGACTGATTCAAAATACCACAACAATAGCTAAGATATAAAACAACATCATTGATTATAATGATACACTCACCAGTCCAGCAGAAGAGAAAAAGGGATGTCTTCTTGTACAGATTAGTTGAGAGAGAGCCACCACACATTTATAAGACACATCCACAGCTCCGCCTGCCAACACTGCAAATGAGAAAAGGCTTTCACTAATGTCCACAACACTTCTGAGCGAGAGAAGAGCTGGGAGACTTGGACTTGAAATTCAATTTATTTAGTATTCTTTCATTCATCTTCATTCATTTGTTTTTGTTAGGGGTGGTGGTATCTAGAGCCTTCAATGTTTAATTTCTTGCAAAACAACACGTATTCCTGTGCCTCTAAAACCCACATGCCAGGATATCTAGTATATTCTATGCTATCAGTTGTGAGGATTTCCTGTTTGCCACAGTGTTTAAGATGTTCTGTTTCTGTTTTTTTCCTTGGCATAAGCCTTCCTTGAAAAAGTACTCCCCGCTCTGTGGTGGCCAAATAGTCATCTAGGCGTGTAGCCAAACACTATTGTTGTTTCTCCCCAAATTACATTTATAGCTACTTCAAATGCCCTGTGTGTGATACTTCTTCCTGTTGCAAAATCTAAAGGAGATGCAAATGCAACAAGGAAATTAAAAACAACTCTCAGTGGGTTTAGGTTCATATTTTGTCTATATTTGAGCAAATTGGTACAGACAGCATGGAAGACAATGCATCTTGCAAATGTGTAGTATTCTATGTGGTTCACTTTGTGCTTACACATTACTGACCTAGCTCATAACTAATATGGCAGCATATACTGTATTGACAGAAAACGAGGAGTGGACCAAAACCTGATTTATTTACTCATCCTAACACAATTTTATGTAGCATTCTTTGGTCACATTTGCCACATCATCAAAGGGTAAGATCATATTTACTATAAAAGTTCAGCCATTTTTGTTGCAGGGAATAGGAGATGCCGTCATTACTTCGTATATAAAAGTATTGTAGCTTGAAGATGACAGTTCATTGGCTCGCGATTAAATAAAACACTAAGCTATGATTATTTAAACAACAGAACGGTCTGGGGTATGTCTTGCTTTGTCCACTCCTTTTTTAACTGTCAACTGTGCATCATGAATCTACAAAAAAACAAACAAACATAAAGGATGTAAAGTCTGAAGCATTGTAACAGCAGTAGTCAATGTAACAAAAATGACCCATACATACAAAAACATACAATACAGTGTACCATTAAGTCAAGTAGCCTAAAACAGTAGTAACATCGTCCCTTATGAATGTAACTAATACAAAATGAAATGTTGCAGACTTAAAAATCAACATTTTGAAAGTGCAAATCAAGTTATTAGATCAAATTAGTTAACCATAGCTAAAGCCTGACTTTTAAGGTAAGTCTATGCGAGTGGTTAAAATGAATGACTCTATATATAGGAAGCTTAGTATATGAAGGCACATATTTTAAATGAAGGGAGACTTTGGACGTTTGCAAAAGATAATCAGAATGTAACAAATGCATTTTAAAAAGATTTCTTGTCAGTGCAAAACTAATGTCAGTACGGTCACAGTACAGGCAGCTAATAAATAAATTACAGTACATTCACAAAACACATATAAACACAGTGCTAAGTGTTTCAGTCAAGTCCTGAACCAGATCAGGTCACAAAAAACATACAGCAAACTCACAGTAAAATGTACACGTCCTGAAGTCAACTATTTTTCTCTTGTCACATCCTTTTTCCTTTCACCAATCCATCCATTTAACTTATTAAATCTAAAGTTTTACAGTAACAGATAATTATTCAAGTTGATGGTTTAGCTTTTCCCTGGTCTTCCACCTTTTTAATAGCTGCCTGGATCTTGGCTTGGTCTCCCAGAAGTTGACGTGGTTTGACAGGCCTGAGGTTCTCGTCCAGTTCAAGAAGCACCGGGATCCCAGTTGGTAAAGTGACACTGACGATATCCTCATCTGAAATACCTGTAAATATATAAGCAGGAATGTTAATGTAAGCAATGAAAGCCATACGTTGTGATGTCATTTTAACTCAGTGGCCTTTTCTTCAGGAACAGAAATGTTGAATGCCTTGACTATTTGCACAAGACCCAACACTAACAAAAATGTCTTCACAAAGCACATAAATAGCCAGGGCAAACACTTGTTGAATTATTGTACCTTCTAGGTGTTTCAAAAGGGCCCTGCAGCTATTCCCATGTGCAGATATGAGCACAGTGCGGTCTTTCCTGATTTCTGGCACAATTGTACTGTCCCAATATGGCAGCAGTCTATCCAACACTTCCTTCAGACTCTCAGCTCGCGGGAGGTTTTCCTTGGGTACATCACAGGTGGTGTATCTTCTATCATTGTAGATTTCCTGATAGTATGGGTGACATTCATCAATAGATGGCGGTGTAATATCATAACTCCTTCTCCATAGCTTGACCTTCTCCTCACCGTGTTGTAGTGCCATTTCTGCACGGTTCAGACCGATCAGCGACCCATAATGCCTTTCGTTTAGCCTCCACGACTTCACCACCGGGACCCACTCCAAGCCCATAGCCTCCAGTACAAGCCATGCAGTTTGAATGGAGCGGCTTAGTATAGACGTGAAGACAATATCAAACTTATAGCCCTGCTCTTTTAGGAGTCTGCCGCAGTCCTGGGCCTCTGTCACCCCATTTTCACTCAGTTTCTGGTCGACCCAACTGCAGAACCGGTTCTCTTTGTTCCAGGCACCTTCTCCATGCCTCAGCAAGAAGAGTTTGTACTTGGACATTAGCAGCCACAGGGCAAAGAACCTACATGAAGAAATTACAAAAAAAAAGCATGTATGAAGAGGAGGCTTGGACTATTAGCACATTAGCAGTTATCTAAGCTTTACAGAGACTCTACAGTTTGTGAGACAGAGTTTTAAAGTGAGTTTTAAAGAGGCAGGTGCTTGGAAGAGGTCGGGCCAGCAAAAGGTTAAAGGTTATATTAAATGCCAAGCTAAAAACAGACAGCTCAATAAATCCTAATCATAAAAATAATTACAGTGAATAGCAAGTTACTTTGTGCAATTTATATATATATATATATTAAAAAAAACATGCTCGTGTTAAAACGAGTAAGCCTATATAAAGCTGCAAACACTAATAGGATGGATGTCTATGTTGACCGCTCGAGCTTTAGTAACCTAGCTTACATGTTCTGGCCCGTATCTTACATTTTAGACCCAATTATAAAATATAAATTCAACAACTGCAACTGCAATTATAACACGTAATGATGGTGAATGCAATCTTACCCTTGGGAGGTTTTTAAACAGAAAACCAAAAGGAGAAGCGGGTACTCAATGTTGTTAATTCAGGCCATGTACAGTTCCCGTGGACGTATGGGATTGACGTGCCGCTTAGCCAATCCCAATACAAGCTGTAAGAAAGGAGGGATATGATTGGCTGATCCTGTGCCCATTTTAAGCGATGTAGTCACGCCCCTGAGCTGCATGAAGCGTGAAGACTGTTTCCATATATGGCACATAGAGAGAGTCAAGCTATGATGTTTATTTTGTATTGTATAATTGTTGACTATAATGAAGGTATTAGGGAGTGATAGCTAAATCAGTCATAATATAAATGTAGGTAACTAATTCGAAGTAATTATGAAGCTTTTCCTAGTCCTAATTGTGTTATATAGTGTATAATTCGCATGTTTTATTCATTTACTCTCGTGCAGACGTAAAGAGGCGTTGCATAGAGTCAAAACAATGATAAAAAAGCCATATTGCTATAAATACAACAGTGCGGTTATTTAAGAAACTCACAAGTGCATTATTGTCATCTTTAAATGCATTATAGACACACAAAGAGATCAAAAATAATCAGCTTCCTAAAAGCAGCTTGCCAAAACAAAGTCACAACAAAAACGTTTTTAAACAGACCTTTAAACAGTACAGTAGGCACATCACACAACAACACTAACAAAACATGATTATATACAATGAGATATATTTTAATTCAGTAATATGGGTTATCCACAAATTCACTGTCCAGCATCAAACAGCTTCTTCCTTCCCTCCATACCAGACATGGATTCCACATTCTTACGCCAGTCGGTTACCTCCTCTTTCTGTAGAAAAAACAATCAAAATGCAAATTAATGACGTGTTTTTTATTATTTGTGTTGCTTCTCGGTGTTTTGTTACAGTACCTTCTCCTCTTCCTTCTTCACAGTTTTCAGATTGGCCTTGAAGTCCACAGACTCCTTGACCTTGCACCCCAGCAGAGCACCGAGCATGGCGTCTGCAGAAACACGCACTCTTTTCAGGTTTGGTCTCTTCATTTTCCCCTTCAGCTCAAAAATCTTTTGAGTCAAGTCCTGTACCTGTTATAAGAGCGAGAAGCACACCTCAGTCTCTGTTTTCTGTATGAAGATTTGTGACACATATTTACCTACTTTCTTGTCATTTATGGTCACTTTGGCAACAATGTCATATCTGTCCTCGTCCGCAACATCAATTTTCTGATGTAGTTCTTTGCAAAGATTCTGTGGATGAAGGTCTTTAGCACTTAAAATCTGTGGTTGGCATTTTAATACATATTTTAACATGACATAACCCTTGTACCTGTAGATCTTGTAGAGACAGGCCTGACATTTGCAGTGTTGGCACTCTCTCACTCAGGATTCGCTCTCGTTCATCTTTTTTGAACTGCTTTTCATCTTCCCATTCGGCCACAGCCTTCTTCAGCATTTTAGTCTGAGCACAAGTAACAATAAATAATAAAGATGCTCAAAGGTTTCTTAAGATACAAGTGTTATACCTTCAAGAAAAGTCTGCGTGATGCAGAAATCTTTGGCTTTGTTTTCTGAAAAAAGACAGTGATTCATTTGTTTTTTTATTTTTTCACATTTTTAATCAGATATTTCTTCAATCTTTGTAATTAAGAGAGCTTACCCTGTTAACACAGGTGTACAGATAAACCATAGAGAAAGAAATAGAGTTAATGAATACATTGTTTTGCATCAAACTGAATCAATGAAAGGATACTTACACCTCAGACATTTCTATGGTTTCTTCTCCCTGAATAAACAAACATAATGTTGTAATTTTATCAGCATTGTATTAGTATTTATTAGTAGTTTAGGGAAAGCTAATTAAAAAACATGTAAAATAATAATGCAGTCTTTGTATCAACATTTAAATATAAGCTAGTGCTTAACTTAACTTAATGACTTACCTTGTCTTGGTGAGAAATAGCTTGTGCCTGCTCCACTGAGGTGAATGGACAGTGGGTAGATATATAGGATACAGTCCTGTTGTGAGTGGTTCACTAAAATAGACCTGCGTCTGTCTGCACCATTCTTGTGTTATATGTATCACATACGTCTGAGGTGTTAAAGTTTTGTGGGATTCTCCGGCGGTGATCAGGTCCTGTCTCTTTTAAGGTTGTAGACACAAAGTCATGTTTGCTGATCTTTCACCCCATGCAATCAAAGTCACAGTAATACAAATGCAATATCACAATCACAATGTGTCATTACTAAACTTTCTACACAGTATGATTGGCAATAATAAGGAAACAATGTTTAATTGATTGTATTTTTTCTTTTCTAGCATAATATACAATATACTTGTATCACAAATAACATAAAACAATTAAGCAGCTGTTAATTTGCCAAAGATTGCTTTTATTTGTCTTGGGGTGAAGGCCACTAGGAGAGTTGAAGGCAAATGCAGCTAAAAGAATGATGCTGCCATCACAAGGCCGCTGCACAGAACTGTTGATAACTCAGTAAATGTTTCTTCTGTTTATAACATGTACGAGTAATTACAAATATGTAATAACATGTTATAAATATGTTGATCAGGCCTAAACCTTGTTTAGTTTAAACACAAATATTTGATTGTTTTTAGTTTGTCATTGAATGTCTTCTTTTTTGGAGCCAAAGGATTGTTTCCAAGATCCAAGATCCATGACTCACACGAGTAAGTTTACTTTTCATTTAGCCTACCTTTTCCATTAAGTCATTTAAAATCTGTCAAAATGAGTTTCCATGACAGCCACTAGGTGTCAATGTTTATCCTCTTTTAGTCATGCTTTTGGTGAAATGATCAGGGGTTCAAATGCTACATGAGAGAGGAACACTGACTTGTGCTTGTGAAGCACTGCAGAGGTTTTCCTTCCTCTTTTTTGTTGTTATTTGAAGCACTGTTGGTCATGGAACATTGTCCAACTGACTATTTCTTTCTTCCCATCATGTCATTAAACCCTTATTAAAACATATTTCAATATTTGGAGGCTATTGATCATGCTAAATAACTGCATACATAAAGTACATGTCACCCTCAAAAATAAACAAGACAGACACACAACCCTTTAATAACACAAACACACATATGATTCTGTTTAAAGGATAAGAGTACTCTCCACATTGATTAACAAAACCAAAAGTTGAATTTATTGTCCAGCATCAAACAGCTTCTTTCTGCCCTCCATCCCAGACATGGCCTCCACGTTCTTACGCCAGTCGGTCACTTCTTCTCTCTGAAAAAACACACACATTCCCCATACCAGTTTATATTTCTCTACCTAATAGTGGGATAATAAAACAATTACTAGGCTGTAGTTTACTGTAAAGTTTCCAGGCAGCTGCTTACTTTATCGTCCTCTTTCTTCACTGTCTTGAGGTTGGCTTTGAAGTCAGCCTTCATCAATATGGAGGGGTCATTGTATGCCCCCAACATGTCATCTGCAGTTTTCTTAACCCTTTTTAAATTAGGCCTCTTTATACCTTTCAGCTCAGTGACCCTCTGTGTCAGTGACTGAATCTGACCAATACAAAACAACATTACAGTAGGATTGGTAATATTTTCAATTAATATAGATTCAGATGGCTATACCTCGTTATCAGTCTTGGACACTCTAAGCTCCATATCATAACGAGCCTCATCCACAACATCAATTTTTTGATGTAGTTCTCTGCAGAGCTCCTGTCATGAAAACAAAAGCCTAAAAATAGACTAGTACATTTGATTGTAATCATTGGATTGGTGTAAGGTTCATACCTGGAGCTCTTGGACAGAAAGACCTGACAACTGCAGCGGAGGGTGTCTCTCGTTCACCACTCTCTCTGTTGCATGTTTCCGCTCCTCACTTTCAGCCACCAGCATAGATGTGGCCTTCTTTAGCAGCTTGGACTGAAAGATTGTTAAATTCTATATGTGCTTAAAGCTGTTATATAATAGTCTGGAGTGGGCACATAAAACTAAACAGAAACAACTGGTGAACTTTGTTCCAGCTTGATATTATTATGGGATGTCAGCTGTATTACTAAAATGGGTGAGTACCTTATACATGCACTTCACATTCGCACATTGGTGGTAAGCTACCACAGTAGCCACAGCTGCCCCTGGGCATCCATATCGTGCCTACAGCTTATATGACCACCACAATCACACAAACATTTTCAGGGAAGGTGGATGAAATGTTTTGCCCAAGGACATCCCGTGCCTGGTTGGAGTGGGGAGTTAACCCCTGTACTATTACAGGTGTTAATTGCTGCCCACTGTCTCTCACATCTGACTATGTCTAACAGATTCTGCCCCTTTACAAATCCACGAGGAGCCATCAGCCAAAAGAACGCAAAATTGTAGCAAGGCTTTCAAGCCCCACTGTTCTGACACTCCTCTCTGCTTCAACCCTTGTTATCTCAGTCACATCTTCATCCACTTAATCTTCCACCAGCAGCTGTATGACAGTAAACTGCCTGTCAGAGCTAATTTAAAGTCTACATTCTTCTTTCAACCCGCTCTGCTGCCTGGCTATCTCCACCTGTTTTGGCCTGACTTTGTTCTCAGCTTCTGTCACCACTGTCCCTCAGCCTCTTTCACCATCTGCTCTACCGTCTCCAGCAAATCAGACACATCGCTTTCTCCTTTGACACTGTCCATAATATAAAACCTGTCTCTACACACCTCCACTACTTTTAACAGATCTGGTCTTTCCTCAGCAATATATTCCTCCACAATCTTGTTTCCAGCTTTATCGCTCTTCTTTAGTTGGTCTGCAAAGGTGAAGTGTGTTTCTGGACAGCATCACCAAAGTACCAAAGACAGTCTCTATGGCTCAGAGTGCCAGCAGCTCAGTCTTAGTGGGCTGGTCAACAGGGAAAGCTACCAACCTAGAATAGACCAGTAAAAACATACCTTCAAATGGAGTCTGCGAGCATACTTCTCTGAGGAGTTCTTCTTTTTCTAAGGATTTCCAGAACATTTGAACTACAGGTATCCATGAATAGTTTTGAAGAGAAATAATGTTAATATCAAACTTTCAACATACCGATTTTGGTCTGCAGGGTTGCATCACGATAAAGACAACAACCAAATCACATTAGGAATAAGTATGCATTTGAATCATGAATCAACGGCTGATACAGTATATCCATGTTACTCACCTCTCCGACATTGCAGCAGATTACAGAACCTAAGGAGAAATATGCAGATGATTATTTCAGTAATCTAACAGTAGTGAAAATGTCCAGAATCTATATCATGGATTATCAATCTATCCATTAACCATTCTCAGAAGCTTTCATTTCTGTTTGTCCCACAGATTTGGGGTAATCTTTGCTATTGTTTGGAGAGCTTATGTGGAGCTATATTTGGATGCATTGTCCCATTACATCTTTGTGTCCTCAACACTGGAGCCACCTTGTTGATGTCAGGCCATACCACAGTTTGGCAGTGATACTATCTCTCACAATAGTGAGCTATAATAATGATTAAATATTGAACAGACCATAGTAAAATGATACGTGTTTGTCTAATCTTGGAATTGTTGCATTATTGATGTAAACATGTTATTAATATAATATATATATATTTCTGGCAATAGTTTCTACACTACAGTAACACAAAATCAAGGTAAACATCTATAAAGACTCAATTATACTGCATTATTGATTAAGTTGCCAATATAACATAACATCACTTAAACACTGTTTTGCCACTAATTGGGCTACTTGTACATTTATTTTGAAATAGACTTAATTAATTTTCATTTAAAAAGTTACATTTTGCCTCAAAATGTACTCAAGTAAAAGCTTTAAAAAATGTATCCAGAAAGTTAATTATTTTCGTAAAAGTATTCAGTTATTTCCGACTAAAGGTTAGAGATGACCCTGAAGTCATTATCACATCACTGCACTGATGGGTCAAATGCCTTATTAACACGAGCCATAACTTTAGACAAGTCAGGTTTAAGAGATCATCACAAGGATACAACAAATTCAAAATGGTGAATCCCACTGTAAAAATTCCCTGACAAATAGAAGACTAGAGATGACTATATATAAATATTATTAGCAGTGTCTATGTCAAAATATGTCTCCATTAAAATTCTCATTAAAACTCATTCTTACCTTTTTAGATGAAGAAAACCCAAAGGAGCCCCAATATGTGAAATGTTTCCGGTCCGAATGAGCACCAGCTATCCTGAGCAACACCACTGTGGGCTCCTTTTTGTCTTGTCTTTGACCTGTGACATATCAAATTCACATGATTACTTTGCACAAAGCATAACGTCAGTCCCTCAAAGTGACAGCTGTCCGTGTGGTGCGTGTGTGCTTCTTTTTAAAATGCATTGTCCCGGTCCAGCAAGCATCACCTGTTATAACAGTGATCGAGGCTTTAAGCCAATGTATTCCCATGTGTATTTATAGAGCTTTAGTTCAATACTTTTTCTATACACAAGTTAGTGGGTGAGTATTGTTACTTCTAAAAAGTATTTCTCAAGAAGAAGTAAAGACAGCATGGAAAAAATCTACCAAACCTAAAATAAGAGAATGTAATATCTTTAATGATATTATTTTTAGTATCTGATGTAAGCAGACAGACAAAACAAAACTGATAAATAATAATGATTTTCTGGCATTTTCAAAAAGAAACAAATAAATAACATCTTTATAAAAGCACAGCACATTTGCGAAAGCTGGACATTCTTCTATAAAATATTAGCCTAGAATGCATTAAAATAGTCTTAGGTGTACAATCTAGCCAAAAAAATACTCAAATAAATGTAACTGAGTAAATGTAAATTGTAACTAGACACCTCTGCATTTTACAATATGGATTAATATTTCCTTATGCTTTTGGAATGGCTGCATTGTCACCTGTTCTGCTCTTATTTCAGCTGTGTTCTATAACAAAAGCCCTGCCTTAGGTCTAAGTCTTTGTGTTTTGAAAGCTGAGATGTGACTAGTAGGTGACCGTAAGACCAATTCAAAGTGACACGTATTAACACATAGCCATAGCATCATGTCAGGCCCATGGACTCTGAGCTTGGGAACCCGAATGATGGATATAGTTGAGTGTTTAAGGCTTACTACATTGAAGCCCAGATGCTTGTTGGATTTGTAGGATGATCCTCTGATGTGCACCTAAGTTAAATATAGACGATATGTGTGTATTGAAGGAATGTTACCTGATCACTACATGGAGTCATACATGCACAACTATATGTAGGCATGCTTGTTATGTCATAATTGTCTGTCTCATACTAACTCAGTTAATGTCTACTACATCGTAAAAGCTTCCTGTCTGGCAGCTCTGACCTCAGCATCCTTCTACCCATAGATTCCCTATATACATGTCCAATGCATCTCAATCTGACCTCTTTGACATTATCTTCAAAACATTCTATATCTATTCTTGTTTTTAGTTAACGTGACACAACACCCTTGCAGGTCAAGGTATCCAAGAGTACTAGAAGTAGGTCGTTAGGATGACTGGGATAAACATAAACCCTTTTTCAAACATGCATGGTATATTCTACCAGGGAATCTACCAGGTTATGTCTTTTTGTAAATGTAAAATGTGTAAAAAGTGCTCTTTGAAGCTGAATATGAATCATTTCCATAAGATAAGTCCTCAGTGTGACATCACAGGAAGCTACTTCAGATGTCGTCGGCTGATAAACCTAAAGTAATGCTCTGGGCAATCACAGTTAGCAGAAAGTCTTACAGGAAGAGATCATGTTTGCCGAAATGATTCAAGTTTATTTCTTCTGTAGTTTTTTAACATCTTCTTCTTCTCTCAGGACCCTCAACCCACTCATGGACTGCACTCAACAGGTAAGTTATAAATGGAACAAAAAGTATTTAAAACAAATAAATAAAACAGATTATATTTTGTTACAGGGTCTTGACAACTGCTCATTAAGTAAGTGTCTTTATAGTAAATATAATCTATATACAAATACACATATTAAGAGATACATTAAAACATACTAGTCACATTCCTATACCTGCTTAGCTACTCAATAACTTTTTTCCTGGGGTTTTTGTTAGTCTGTTAGCAAGGTATCCTAAAAAGCAAATGTAATAATTCAAGAAGAGTCAGTAATAGCTGATTTTGATAATAACTGTACAATAGCCAAATAGGGCAATATATGAACTACTGCTGCAAGACGATTAGGATTTTAGCGTATTATCTACCATTGAGTGTTATAAGAGCTTTGTGGATCAATGGATGGAGCATTTACTACTAAACTTGAAGATCCTGGCAACTAAATATTCATTATGAGGGAGGACCAATACCAGAGACCAGTGGAGAATGGCCAGACAGGTTTGATGATAGAAATCCACTTCTTACACACAAGCTATACCTAATAAAGTGGCCAGTGTATATATAATTTGTACAAAATATAATAATAACCCTCTGTGAATGTAAGGCAACTGTTCAGAGACTTGGAAGGTAGAGAGAAACCACGCCCCGATTGGTCCCGATTGGGGTCCGGAGCAGCTGGGAGTTAGCATGGACCAAGACAAACTTATGCCTGTTTTAAATGTGTCATGGACAATACAGGCTACTGGTATGTAAATCTTCTTTCATTCACTTAATATTAACAGGAAGTCCATCCATCTTTATTACTGGAATGTGAAATCTGTCCACAGGTGGTATCAAAGTCCTGCGTGGATCCCAATTAAAAATCCGAGATGAAACTACAAATGAAAGAATATGCGTTCAATATTCTTACATTTTGAACCAATCTCTGAATCCTAATTATGACAAGGTTAGACTTAACTGCACTTCTATTTTGCTAAAATATTGAAATTACAGAATGCTCCTAAAATGCACCATAACCTATACATCACCTGGTTCTACTTTCATGATATGATATAATATCACTGTGGCATGAATATATTAAATCTTTCACAAATTTCACCCAAAAGTAAAATATTATTTTTGTGAAAATCATATTCATAGTATTTTTTTCCTTTTTTGCAGTGGACATTTTCTCTCGATGGAGTTGTGGTGCAGCCCAAGCATACATACGAGGTGTTAGTATTCAATCTGCCTGAACCTGACATTGGAAATTATAGGATAATTAAGAAAATTACAATCCCAGGTAACTTTACATACTTTACTTTACTTTGCTCTACCAAGACAAAAAACAGTTACAATATTATCATGATTTACTACCTTGTCCAGGATGTCAAGATAAGATAATTCAACAAGCCCATGAGTGTTGTGAAAATGGTACAGTTTTATAAATAAGATCTATATCGGATTTTCAAAATGCACTCAACATTATTTATTTTTCAAGGGAGTCTTTGGCAGCCCCAGATAAGGACCGTGCAAAATCTTGACTGGCAACAAAGAACACTGTTCGTTGTAGTAAATTTTGACACATCTCAGTATTCACAGAAATATAATGTGTCTTTAAAAAGCCCTGGTGTCTCTTCTTTTTTGATCACTTTCCAAAAGGTAACGCACCGCTTAAGCATTTTAAAAACAGCAAAAGAAAAATCAGTTGAAATGTTTTTGTCTTCGTAGGAAAACAGTAAGTTGCTCAATGTGACATTTAAGCTGAGTTCATCACAGCTTCAGCAATGTGTATTTGTCATAAAGGTAAGCTCACTTCATGAAATAAAAATGCAAGGTGTAGATGTTTGATTATAAATGTAAATTAAATTGGTTTATTTTATTTATATTAGATTCAACCATTTTTCAAACAATGCTACAATAAGTGCTGGTCCCCAGAGAAATCCTTTGACTACTGTTCCTGTAAGTAAGATTTCTTTGGCTAAGTCAATGTAAACACACAAATCATCTAAACTATTCTTTAGATAATTCACCACGGACAGTGATTGTGAAAACCGCTGTTGGACTGGTTCTTGCTGCTTGTTGCCTGGTGTGTTTTGTGTGGCGGACTTTTCATACAGGTTTGCATTCACTTTTACTTGTCAAAATCCTATACAAGTACTATCGTTTATTTGCTAAATTTGTCTTTCAGCACCATTGTCCACTTCACACTCTGCCGTTAACGACACTCCACGATGTACCCAAATTGAAAAGCGGAAACGAGTGCTGATCATCTACTCTTTGGACCATTCCTTGTACAAAAATGTCATCTTGAAGCTTTGTGCATTTCTCATGGCTAAATGTGGTACTGAGGTTGTGCTGGATATGCTGGACTCCACCAGACTGGGCGTGATGGGGGGTATCCAATGGCTTGAGTGGCAAAAGAAGCAAATAGAAAACTCCTCAGACAAGATTTTAATACTTTGTTCGAGAGGCGTGCAAGCCAAATGGAGATCTATGTGCAACGGTAAACAAATTAAGCTCAAAGAAGACGCTTACTCGACAGTTGGAGATATGCTTGTCCCAGCTCTGTATCTTATGGTCCCGCATTTCATCCAATCTGCATCTTTTGAAAAATACATCATTGCCTACTTTGATAGTATTTGCTCAGAAGATGACGTCCCTTCACCTTTCAACATCACGGTCCGATACAAACTAATGAAGCAATTTGAGGAGCTGTTTTTTAGGATATTGGACAGTGAAAAGAATGAGGTGGGCAAAGTGAATCAAATCAAGGGGCTTTCAGAAGATGACTACCACCAATGTCCCACCGGAAGAGCCCTCAGAAATGCAATAGAGGCTTTCCATGCACACCAACTGGAACATCCACACTGGTTTGAAGAAGAGTTGCTTGAAAACGCAGAAATTGACAGTGATTTTGTCCCTGAATTGGTATGTCAAGACAAGTTTAGGCAAGCTGAAAATAATTTGATAGTCGAAGAAACAGCTGTTCATTTAAGTGAGCAGCCAGTACAATTGAGTTTAAACATGTAGGTTAATTTACAATGACAATGGACTAAATGATTATTACTATTATTAATTAATACTATAGCTTTATAATTTAGGTAATAAGTCACATTTCCCCTGAAGCATTTCCTCACTAAGTCTGACCTCCACGTCTGTGCTTGATGTTTGTGAGCTGAGTAAACATTGTGTGGGTCAAAGATCAACTTTCTGGGCAAAGTTTCCAGCATTTTTGTTTTAGCAGGGAAGGTAAGCACATCTAACTTATACAGAATCGGATTTGTATATTGTATGCATGCTTTAGATCATTTTTGTTCGTGAGTGAAATGCAGCTGTAGTTTTGGTGCCTAAATTAGGTCAAATGGGAAGACATTATACAATACAGACCGTAGTTGTGGAATTCCTGTGTCACTTTCTGAGGGGGGCCCCAAAAGAAGTGAGTGGTGGGAACATGTCCAGCATAACAGCCCTGAAGAAAGCTCTCACAATGGCTGAATTAAACTTGAAGCCACAGTGATAGACAGCCCACTGCAGGTGTTGAGACACTAGTTTATTTTTCAATTATACAAAATAAACTCATTCAGTCATTAAGCTTCCGCATTGTATATAATACTTTGAGCAGCTTATTGAGAAGGCTGCGCAAACAACTGTACAGTATTTTTTTTATGTATTTTGTTGAAATGTGTGCTGTAATGTTTTATTCTTTTAAATGTTTTTAGATGTACAATTGTCGAACATGGTTTAACAAATGCTACTTTGTATTCTGTATATGCAGAATTCCAAAAAGATATTGATTAGAAGATAAGAAACAGCTGATTTAGTTTCAGGGTTAGCTCCTAAAGGTTTGAATGTTCTTGTTTGGAGATGAGGATGATGCCAAGTGCCTGTGCGTTTTTCTTGAGAAGAGGACTTTCAACCTCTTACAGCAGGCTTTGTAAACATGGTAAAATGAGTTCTTTTATATCAAATAAACAATGCAGTTTGAACAGAATAATATAATTGATGGTTTATTTGTTTTTTTAGACAGTCTATTCAGAATACATCCATCTGTGTCACAAGCATTGGCGGAAAACAGACCAGTGGTTGCACTTGAGAGCACTATTATAACTCATGGCATGCCCTATCCGCACAATCTGAGGTATCCTGATACTAACTAATTGAAAAACAAACAATGCTTTTCTATAAGTTTCAAGAGTCATTTTTATGCAGCACAGCCAAGGAGGTAGAGGCCATTGTGCGAGCTGAAGGGGCGACTCCTGCCACTGTTGGGGTGATTGAGGGCAAAGTTCATGTAGGACTGTCATCAGAAGAACTGGACATCCTTGCACAGTGCAAGAATTCTTTGAAAGTGTCCCGAAGAGATCTGCCATATGTTGTCAGCAAAGTGAGACTGCAGTGCACACATCTTAAGTCATATCTAAAAAAAAATCTATAGCCTGTACAAATCTATAGATACCCTGGCATGAAGGTAGTGTTTCCCTGTATCTTTTTAGAGGCTATCTGGGGGGACAACAGTGTCAGCTACGATGATAGCAGCACATCGAGCTGGTATCTCTGTGTTTGTCACTGGTGGAATAGGAGGAGTCCACAGAGATGGGGAAAACAGTGAGTAGTTATGCCAACCACAAAAACAAAAAAATATAGTGCATACAGATGTGTTTTGGTCATTTTTAATCTATGTAAAAAGTCACAAGAAATTGTGATCATGAGGTCTATCTGGCATGAGCCAAAATGGTAGAGAAACTACTTGTTTCTTTGCATTTTGTGGTTTGACACATTTCTGACTAGCTTTCCTTCACAGCCTTCTAAATCATATGTAACTTTAATACTGTACTTTAGTAGATGGGCCAATCCTCCGGGTCCTTGTCACTTTATAAACATCTGTTTAAGGTCTAGACATCAGTGCAGATTTGACAGAGCTGGGTAGGACTCCTGTTACTGTAGTCTCCGCTGGGGCCAAATCCATCCTGGACATTGGTCGAACTTTGGAATTTCTCGTAAGTCATTTTGAAGTTTTGTAATGTTGTATAGAGGTTGTATGCTTAACCAGCCATGCTGTTTTTATGGGGGTTTTAATGTTGTTGTTTTTTATCTTATAGGAGACCCAGGGAGTGTGTGTTGCCACCTATGGTGCATCTAAGAGTTTTCCAGCTTTCTTCTCTCCAGAAAGTGGCTTTAATTCACCACATCGGGTCTGCAACCCTGATGAGGCAGCAGAACTAATTGGTAAACCAACTTCTTTATCCTGAGCATTTTAGGTATAGTATAAAATATATATTAAACTTTCAACTAAATGTTGTAATTTTAGCCAGTAACCAGTCGTTGGGTCTGCAAAGTGGGGTCCTATTAGCTGTGCCCATCCCAGGAGAGCATGCAGCAGCAGGTCAGGAGATAGAGGGGGCAATACAGGCCGCTGTGACAGAGGCAAGGTACTGAAAATCATCATTTTAGTGTGAAATGTAGTTGGCGTTATGTAACTGACTGAATATGTTTGATGTGTGCAGTGATAAGTGTATCACAGGAAGAGATGTGACACCATTTATTCTTCAGAAAATCAACGAACTGACTAAAGGGAAGTCTCTTCAGGCCAGTATCCTGCACACATAAATCTAAAACATCTCTATTGAAACTATAGGCTTTATTACACTATCCTTGACCTGATTTGCTGCTAGACATTGCTCTCATTCACAACAATGCTAAAGTTGGCAGTCAGATTGCCTGTGCACTGTCAAAAAGGCTACACAAGTCAAGAAGCACAACTCAGCAGAAGAGAAAGATGAATGAAAGATCAGATATAGTGAGTATATCCCCAACAAACATCATAGGAGAAAATGTACACAAAATGAATTATTTTGTAATGTTTCAGGTTGTAATAGGAGGAATAAATGTGGATTTTATAGCTAAAGGAAAGACAAAAACACTTCTGGTGAGTACAATTTGGAAAGCTTAAATAAATGCAAAAATACTTTGAAATAATGTTTCTGTCCTCACAGTTTGGACAAACTAACCCTGGAAGTGTTTGTCAGTCATTTGGGGGCGTAGGGCGAAACATTGCTGGTATGTGTGTATTTTTTATCAGCTAATAATCAGTCAATCAACAATATAATCAATTTTGTTTTTTATTTAGACTCCCTGAGTCGGATAGGCCAAAGTCCCCTCTTCATCTCAGCCACAGGAACTGACTCCCACAGTGAAGCTGTGTTCAATTACTGTAAACACATGGTTGGTGGATAATACATGTCATACACAGAATTAAAATGATATAAGATTTACTTTATTTTGACTCTTTGTTCCAGAACACCAGCGGCGTAATAAGACTAAAAGATCAAAGCACAGCCACATACTGTGCAGTTATTACTGAAAGTGGAGATCTGAGTCTTGGACTGGGCGACATGGACATTCATCAGGAAATCACAGAACAATATGTACGTGTATTTAACTACACATAGATAGTCTATATTATACAGTACTACAATGTTCTACTGTAAAACATATGTGTACTTGTGTTTTAGGTGTCACAGTTTGAGAACCATCTCTCATCTTCCACTCTTGTGTGTCTTGATGGAAACATCCCAGTTACAACTATTAATTATGTTTGTTCTTTAGCTAAAAAATATCATTTTAATGGTAGGTACACAGCAAAACAATGCATCAAACTAAGCAGCAGTTTTTCATTTGAAGGCTGTATTTCAGTGTGGTATGAGCCAACGGATGCAGATAAGGCCTGCAAGCCCTTTCTATCAGATGCCTGGAAATCCTTGTCCTATATCTCCCCCAACCTGTCAGAGCTGTGTACCATGAATAAAACTCTGGGCCTCCCAATACCCCAAGGTACAGTAAAAATAAGGGTTTGGATGCATTTTTGCACACACCAGTTCTAAACATTCACGTTGTTAGCTTCTTTACTTGCATGAAAGCTGAGGATGTGGTTTTGAGTCTCGCATGTTGTGGTGTGGCAGCCCTGCCAGACTGCCTTGATGAAGTGCTGAATGTAGCAATGGCTCTCTCACTCCCCCTGCTGGAGCATCTTCACTGTGTGGTGGTGACCCTGGGACCTTATGGGGTGCTAGTTTGTGGAGATCATGAGGGAGGTTCTATTAATCTGCAGCCAAGAAAACAGAAAGGGGTAAAGACTATTTATGTTGCCATTCAGGTTGATCACAGACATTTAAAGTGAACATTTGCATTGACAGAAAAGACAGCTTGGAGCACTGCACTATCCTGCACTGACAGTGACTACAGAAGAGACCAGGAATGTCTCTGGAGCAGGGGATAGGTGCTAACATTTTACTTTGACCAACTTTATCTTGTGTTCCCACATGTTTTTAATGTCTCTACATTGTATCTAACTCCACTCTCTGTATTTAGTCTTGCAGGTGCACTGATGGCGGGGATCCTTCAGGGCAGAGACACAAACAGCTGTGTTCAAATGGGACTTCTAGCTGCACGACTATCTTTATCATCACCACACCCCATCAACCCCACACTCACTTTAGACTCTGTAGATCCCAACAAACACCAGAGCTGGCCTGAGCCTACTTTTATATCAATACAATAACGTATTTTAATGTTGCATTAAGTTCTGTAGATGCTATAATAAAGCTTAAAGTACAGCCTGTGTTGTTTGGATTTATATTTTGCACCTCACATACAATACATTATTAAATATTGGGTTAACAATCCTCAAAATGAGTTAATATTAAAAAACTATTTTAATAGGCTTATATGTCGATAACATTTTATAAATGGCAAATTGGTTGAGAAAGCTGACTACATGTAGTTGGGGAATTAGTTGAGTAGACTTCATTACCCACAATGCATCTGTTTGTCTGCGCAGACTCAATGGTAGTGAATACTTGCCCTACTCCCCCTCCCTACTTTAATGCTAGCTAAGATGGTGGTTTGAGCGTAAATTGTCTCTACAATACCAAGACAAGAAAGGGGCAAAACACCTTTATAGTCTTTTAATTGAAACAGAACAACACATCTGCGGTTATCTTAAGTGATCGTTTATAGAGAATTTGACATTTTAGACACATTGGCTCACAGTGTTGGTGTGACTCCCTTGGAGTGGAATCTAAGCTAAATACGGACAGGGTAAGTAACACTAATGTTAGCCGACTAGCTAACAGGGCTAGCCTGATTTAAACCATTCTAAATAAATAAAGTACATGCGTGTCAATAGTGTTTTTATGCTCTGATACTGAAGTATTATGAAGATATTGAGATCGGTGTCTGTTGACTTGACGTGTCGTGAGGGTACTGTCTGTAACTTAGTTTAGGTTCAGTTAGCTTGAGCAGGCCGCGTCAAAAGCTTGGCTCCAAAACCTCAGTACGTTGTGATGAAAATGTAGCACGTTAGCTTCGACAAATGCTAACCTTTAGCATGAAGCAAGCTGTCAGTTATTGGGGAGAAGAGAGTGCTAATTATGACATCGTTTTCATAATGTGAAGTGTCGATTATAAAATATTCTTGTGCTGTTTCTGGTGTGTTTTTATCAGTGGAGTTGCTATTTAAATCGAAAACGACGCAGACCGGCTTCTGTCATCAATCCACGGCTACTGCTGGCTAACCTAGCGTTGGTCAAGTAACATCTGTCATAATGTACAATCCAGAGACAGCGGCTAAAGTTACTGTCCACTTGGATGTCACGACTTTACAGCAGATAACCGTAATCAATAACACCTTATGGGTTTTTAACGTTAGGCGCTGCTACGTGTGCAGTGGTTTAATTGTTGGCATTTCCTAGAGTTTTTTTGTAGCTTCACGTTACATTGTCGGCTCTTATCAATCTGGGCTTGTCACTGACTTGTCACACTTTGAGTAATTGCGTTGTCACGTTTAAACCACACACTTATAATGTTACTAATAGGAGCACCTGACAATTATAACTGCATTGTCGTTTCTATTTATCTTATATTGTGATGACAGCCCATTACTGATCATTAGACAGTCTGCTTTTTTCTATTCTATTTTATTACTTATATTGTGAGGAAAATATATATTTTTTTATGATATTATAATTTTTTATAATAGTACTGATAAGAATTTATGTTTTGTACATGTTACCAGTCTAGTCTTTTTAAACTATAACATTAAATAATATTTAGACGACGTGTGTATGAAGTTGAATAAACCTTCCTTCAATTGCACAGGGTAACATAAATGCTTTTGCGTCCATCAATTCTGCTTATTATTCAATTTTATTTGACTATAGTAATCTGACTAGTAATATAGGTATTCATTGATTGTGTTTTGTCATATTATAATGATGTCCAAATGCCCTAATGATTTCTATCTAATTTGTAGCCCCGTGCTCTGTGACCAACTTCAACACTTACCTTTGTCGCGCCATAGGATGTCCCACAGCCCTGAAATGAAGGACGACCCCATGGAGTGCCCTCTGTGCATGGAGCCACTGGAGATAGATGACGTCAACTTCTTCCCTTGCACTTGTGGCTACCAGATCTGCCGCTTCTGCTGGCACCGCATCCGTACAGATGAGAATGGCCTTTGCCCCGCCTGCAGAAAGGTTAGTGAAATGTGACATGAATGACTATTTTTATACTATATTTATGAAACTAATCCAAACAGAATGATGCCTTGTGCTCTTGAATTTAAAGGTAAACTTGAGTTTAAACACATTGTTTTCTTGTTTTTCTGAGGTTCTTGTGTTTCAATTAAATTCTTTGCTTATGTTGTAGCCGTACCCAGAGGACCCTGCTGTCTATAAGCCTTTGTCACAGGAGGAGATTCAAAGGATAAAGAATGAAAAGAAACAAAAACAGAACGAGAAAAAGCAGAAGGTGACAGAAAACCGCAAGCATCTGGCCAGTGTCCGCGTGGTTCAGAGAAACCTGGTGTTTGTGGTGGGGCTTTCACAGCGACTCGCCGACCCAGAGGTGAGTACAGCGTTCACAATAACAAGCGCAGTGGTTTACTGTTGCTGACACTGTTGCGTTAAAAGTGTTGGTATTTTGTTTCGCCATAAGTTAGACAATGGCTCTTCGAAGAGGACATTACCAGTTTCCTAGAGATTGAATTCCACGTATATATTTTATATATTTTGAATTAATTATATTTTTACCCACAGGTCCTAAAAAGACCAGAGTATTTTGGCAAATTTGGCAAAATTCATAAAGTGGTCATCAACAACAGCACATCATATGCAGGTTCACAGGTGAGAGATGGACTGTTACATTTTGGGTAAATGGCTATTCATAGACCATTTATGTTCTTCAAAGCACCATCAATGTTTATCCAAGGTTTCTTGTTCAACAGGGGCCTAGTGCCAGCGCTTATGTCACCTACATTCGCCCAGAGGATGCTCTTAGAGCAATACAATGTGTAAACAATGTTGTGGTTGATGGCAGAACACTCAAGGTGAGCTCACAAAATGCTGCTTTTATATTTGTTCTTTTAGCACACATTTTATAATGTGTATTATTGTGCCAATTTCTATACAGGCTTCCTTGGGAACAACAAAATACTGCAGTTACTTTCTCAAAAGTATGCAGTGTCCAAAACCCGATTGTATGTATCTACATGAGCTGGGGGATGAAGCGGCTAGCTTTACTAAAGAAGAGATGCAGGTACCTATCTAAAGTTTTTTTGTTTGTTTTTTTTAATGATTTTGATATTTTGATTAATCACAATATTTTTGTATAGGCTGGAAAACATCAAGAATATGAGCAGAAACTTCTAGACCTTTGTAAAATTAATCCTAGCTTTCAACAACCTCCGACATGTGCAACAGAAAAGTCAAAGAGTAAAACCAACTCCACACAGAGGTTTGTTTGTTTTTCATTAAATTGATGTTCTTTCTTCAAGAGTTTATGGCTCATACTTGTTTTCTGTTCTCAACAGAACTAATAATAGCAATGGTAAAGATGGGTGGCCAACGCTGTCAGGGCATAGTAAACTGGCTAATGGGCTTTCAGAAGATCGTAAGTCCCCTCCGCTTCTAGACTATCTAGACCAAGAAGGTCTCACTTCAGATGGGCTAGAAACAGAGCTTGGTCCAGGCCAATGTACTGCCCTGTCCCCATTTCCTTCAAACTGTGACAGTAACAGGTAAATGCACATAACAAACATTATTTAATAAGCTGCACAACAACAAGGACAATATTTGTCTATATATTTAAATATTTTTTTTCTGCTGAAAAGGACTTCTGTGATCATGTTCAGTCTTTGGAATCATTTCTGATTTAGATTTGTATTTCTTCCATGCACCAGTCCCAGCGACAAACCTTCAGAGTCCATCAGTTTGGTAAATGGAGAGACTTTACCACAGGTAAAAAAAAAAGATGTGTATTGTCTAAATTTTAAATTAAATTGCATGTCATTGGGAGGGCATCTGAAATAACATTATTTTTCTCTGTGTAGATACCCATCAGTGACTCCCCCTCCCCTCCTCCCGGTTTGACAAAGCCCAGTTTGGTGGTGCCCATCAGTATGTCTGACCTCACAGCTCGGTCACCTTTCGAGGGTGCAGCAGCAGAGTCCCAGTCCCTGTTTTCAGACAACAGTAATTTCAGACATCCAAACCCTCTCCCCGCCGGACTCCCGCCTTTCCCCAGCTCCCCTCGCGGCAGTTCTGACTGGCCCATGACCCCTGAACCACAGAGCCTCTTCACTTCAGGTATCTACTCACCCAAGTTATTGTTTATTTTATGGCATTGAAATGCAGAATATCCCACCACTCAGAGTTAGCCATCTTGCATTTAGCATTTCAGTGTTTCCCCTAGGTTTTTAGTCTAGGTAGGGGGGGGGGACAATTAAAAATCCAATAATGCTTTAGAGTGTAGAGTCTTAGAGTCTTTTGATTACTACTGTAGATTTAAACACACAATTATTATGTGTTAAATAAATGATTTCACTTGGCACTATATGAAAAAAAGATTAACTAACTTATAATTCAGGAATGGGGGTATAATGGCAATGGGGGGGGGGCACTGCATCTACAGTAGTATAATAGTAAAATAGTCCCAAACATTTTTTTACAAGACACAATCAGACCTCTGAAACCAAAGTCAAAATGGACTGTAAAACTTCTCAACTAATTATTTTATTTTTTAGACACAATACCAGTGTCTTCTTCCACAGACTGGCAGGCAGCCTTTGGCTTTGGATCATCCAGTAAACAACAGGACGATGACCTAGGCTTTGATCCCTTTGACGTCACCCGTAAGGCCTTGGCAGATCTGATTGAGAAAGAGCTGTCTGTGCAGGATCAGAGCCCCTTGTCCCCAGGACCCCTGAGTAACCACAGTCTGCCTCCTCCAAACCCCAGCACTTCCCACCACTTTCCCAGCGGCCTGCCTCGCCTTCCCCAACTCCACCACAGAGCCATCTACAATTCCTTCAGTTTCCCCGGGAGCCATGCCAGCCAGACCAGTCAACAGCAGCCCACCAACAGACACCCGTGGATGGGCGTTCCGACGCGGAATAACCTCACACACTTGAACCACTCAGCCAGCGCTGCCTCACACAGTCATTTCCTGGACCTGAATCTGCCCCCTCAGCACAACACAGGCCTGGGAGGGATCCCCATCTCAGGTACCATCATCTGGTCACTGACACACCTTTGTGTCCTGTTCACTGTACATGCTGATATCAGTGTTATAGCATATGTTTACAGCCATACAGCAGCTACAGACTAAACTGTTTATTTCCAACAGAAAACAGTGGCTCTATAGACGGCTTAAATGTGAAAGAATGGCAGGACGGACTGAGAGCCCTTCTACCAAACATTAATATCAACTTCGGGGGTCTCCCAAACTCCTCTTCCTCCTCATCGTCCTCATCCTCAAATAGTGTTAATCACGTTGGTGGGCCGCCTGGATCCACAGGTCTTTCACACAGCCTGAGCTGGGATGGTACAGCCAGCTGGATGGATCCTGCCATCATCACAGGTTGGCTCAATTCACACTTCACAACTCTTTATAAGATTTAAATGATAACATTTTTGCAGTAAAAACTAACATTTGTGTTTAAATGTGAATACACATTTGTGATATTGAAAAGTAATATTTATTATCTATTAAGTATTCCTTTTTAACTTGATGAACCGAATGGGAACAATGAGAAGTGTTGTTCTGCAGTGTCTCTGTGACTCTCAGATCAGTATATTTATTATCACTAATTTGCATACGTTTTTCCCCTTCTCGTCTGTCCTCAAAGGCATCCCAGCCTCAGGCAGCAGTTTAGACTGTCTCCAAGACGATAACCCTCCACACTGGCTCAAGTCGCTGCAGGCTCTTACAGACATGGACGGACCGGGCAGCTCAGCGGTGCCCACTCCCCAGCCCCTTCACAGCGGCCTCCTCGACACTCACCTCCCCATCCCGCACAGAGCCGCCGGCGGCTGGGCTCCTTACCTGCCTCCTCCCACAGCCACCCCCAGCCAGTTCCACTCCCCGCCCCCAGGCTTCCAGACCGCCTTCAGACCCCCGGGACAGCCCGCCACAGAGCTGCTACAGAGTGCCGCTGTGGACCGCCACTGAACACAGACTACAGCAGAAACACACTCAGCTCCCAATACCACTTTATACCCACTCATCTTGTACCCGCTTTCCTCTCCCCGACGCAATACACACCAATCTGCAGAGTATAAAATTATTAACAAAGTAACAGACATGCTATCTTCTTTTTCTACTTCCTTTGTCAACTCCAAAGGCCTGTTTGTTTTTGATTGTGGCACAAAGTACCCTTTGTCTGCTACCATCACCACTCCTTAGACCTAGTTCTGGGCAAAATATTTGGAATTCATTGTGTTGCTTATTGTAAAAGGAGAGCACAAGAGTACATCCAGAGCCCGGGGGTAAAGAGTCTCCACGAACAGCAGTCAAACAAATTAGCTGAAGTGAGGTCATTTTAAAAAAAGTTACTAATGATTACGCATGAACAACATTTGTGTTTGAAAGATAAAGTTGTCACGATATGTTTGCGAGGAATGACGCAAGCTGTGAACCTGCTCTAGAAGCTTTGCCCCAAAGTCCCTCGCTCCCTGGTCTAACAGGGGACTGTGAAACGGTTAGCCCTTACTGCGCAGTCCTTCAATCAGGTTAAAAGACAATGGAAGGGGAGAATGGCGCTAGGTTTTTGAACAGTAGTTTTCAAAGAAATCTGAAAATAAGCTGAGGTTGGTAATGGTGAATGCATATGTCACAGGGGAGTTGAGGGTGCAGGCTATGCATGGGCTCCCTGTTAGGTAGGGACACAAATGGCTTGCTCAAAGGCCACTTGGCCCATATTCCCTTCTGTAGAAGGCCCCAGTGGCCCCATCTCGCTGAAAGGGAGAATTTGCTGAACCTCTGTATCAGAGGATAGAGCACTGCCTAAAGCAGGGAGCCAGTGCTTTGGGAGATAGTGGTGCATCCTGAGCACTAGGGTTAGACTCGTACTCACTGTGCCACTGTGTGGTACCTGCAGTAGCTAACCCTGTCACGGACAGCCACCTAACGACAGAACCATGACGACAGATGAGTGCATGTCTAATACTGAGAGGAGAGCGTAGGGTTAACTGGCCCCTTTGTTACATCAGGAGGGCTATAACAAGGCCTTAACTTTGAAAGATGAGAGAAAGGACTCGAGCGATTGGAGCTGGGAGTCTAGCATCAGCAGCTGCTGAAAAATATGCAATGTTGTATGTGACTTCAGCTGTATGCGTGTGTCACAAAGGTAGGTGCTACAAGACAACACTAAGCACCAGTAAATCAGCCTTTAGGATTTGAGACAGATCTCTCCAAACACCGCCTTTTCTTTTTGAAGTCTTAATTCTAATCTGTGTTTGCTCTGTCTGCTCTTTCTCCCCGACCCCTTTTGCTGTTCCCTGTTAAACAGTATTCACGTAAATGAACAAACTCATCCAGGAGCAACCAACACAGAGTCATACCGTGGGTTTTAACAATGATGTTACGAGAAAAAAATACATTGAGGCGCTTAAAGGAAGTGAACTGTCCTCTGCAGATCTGGAAAAATGAACCTTAAATAAAACTGAAAAATCTTGACAACCTTATATTCTACTGTGGTCTTTTTACTTATGTTTTTCAGATAATATTTTTTAAAAGTAATAATTCACCATACCTTGTAGTAATGTCTTTATACTATCGAATAACACTTAAACAGAAGCACATTTTTTAGATTCTTCACAAAAACCAACCGTTACCTCTTATTGTAGTACATTTTGTTTTCACTAGGGGGCAGCTAACTTTCCTGTCGCTGACAAAGCTCTGCAGTGAAACTTCTCTGTAACACAAGGTTATTTATAATTCACCCTCACTGTACTATATATGTATTTCATAGTCATTCTCCTTTTTTTACCTCAATATCGACAGACTATCTTTATGATGTATAGTCATAGCATTATCATTTTTCTTGAGCTTGCATTTGTGCCGCTGGGACACCGTGTACACAGCAGCTCTCATCTTGCAGCTCTGCACTCCCCACTCAATGCAGCAGTAGCAGAAAAGATACCTGCAGCTAGTTTCTTCTGTACCAGTGAAGACATCTGACTGGCAGCATTGGGACAAAATAAGTCAACATTTATACAATAATTTAACCGTAGGAGTTTTTCAGAGTGACTGAGGATGTGACAAAATATTTCCATCTCAACAGCCAGTACACTGTATAATGTTAGACACTGGTTTAGCTCTGGTTTGTTCCAGAATCAGGCTTGATTTATACCATTTCTTTGTCCACTTTTAGACCACGTTTAGACCTGCTTTTCTCTAAAGGTTAAGATATTTCACACTCAATAGATTTAGTACTGTCATCTGTGTCTGGATAGTGGTCCTTAGATCATATACTAAATTAGAAAAAATACTGTAAAAGTGCTGTGAATTACTAGCACGGGTCTCAGGGATATAGGTAAGGATGCTGAGGAGGCATTGGTATCAAGGTGAGTGTGTGAATAATGCAGAAAAGCAGCAGATTGTGAGGGCTTTGACAGTGAGTCAGCAGTAGCTCACAGGGGAACATGTTCACAGGCCAATTCACTATTTACTGTTTTAAAAAGATAACTAGTTGTCTTTGGTATTGCTTTAGACCTGTCTTAGTCCTACCACTATCCAATACATGTTAAACTGGATAAATTGTTAATTCTCAGTTCCCCATACTGTATTAATGTGACAGTGAATGCCCATTGTCCAAGGTATGTTCCACCCAGACACTACCTGTAATAAATATACAATAAATAAAATAGAAATCAGCAGAAAAACACTACTATTTCAATTATTGCAAACAGACTGGCACACATTTCTAGTAACAACATACCGTGGGCCCTTTGCCCTGAGCTCTGCACACAGTCCTGCTGACAGATAGGCCTAAAACACATCAGACTTAATTATCAAGTGCTTTGTAAAAGTGTTTCCAAAACTGACAGACTGGTGCATTGATTTGCTGAAACTGTAAATTCATACTCATTTTGATCAGACAGCGGCTAGAGCTGACACACTAAACTGATTAAGTAAATTGAGTCATTTCTGCTTTCCTCTGCCATTTGGTACATTGCATCAAAATACTGGAGCTTAAAAGGTGATTGTACTTTCTGGAAAAGTGAGTCACTAGATTTATAGCAACATGGCTTTATTGAAATAAGCATAAATTGTCTGTCATATGATCAGATTGTGAACAGAGCTCTCCACTGCAGGGGTTCAGTGTAAACTGCTGAAATGTAGCTTTCCTTCAGGACTGCAGCTCCGAGGGCATATGGAGAGGGCACAGTCGCTGCAGTGGCTGCTGCTGAGAGAGCTGCGCACTTTTGTAAAGAGGTGCTTTATCAAATATGACAACATTTATCTACTGTACGTGGACAATGTAAACTACACCATGTTTTTCCTGGACTGACAATAGTTACTTTAATCTACCTGTGATTCACAGTGTGCCAGTTAAAAGGTAGATTTAAGGTCCTCTTGGCTAATGATGATCATATGGTATTTAGAAATGTCGTGCTGCATCCATGTATGGGGGGAAACCTGTAGGGACCGCTCTCAGCAGAAAGCACTATCTCCATTTGTCAGCCTCGACAGCCTCGCTCTCCTACACCCTCCTCTCAATACTACCTGCACTGCAAAAAATAAATGTTGTAATAAGTCCTTAGATTGAGATTTTAGTGCTGTCATACATAGTTGGGACAATGACAAGACTACAAATAAAGGACACATTTATGAACAGACACTAATGCAAACATTTTTGCAGTGTAGCTAACTCTCCACTGACCAACACAAGCATTTACTGTAAATTTCACCAGGAAGCAGTTAATGTGTCTAAGACAGGCCAAGAATAATGACATCATAATTCAAAATACTGGTAATGGTTCTTTAGCATGGATGTCATAGCAACTCTATGTAATATTTGGGCTGTAAAAAAATGCTTTGGAGATTAGTGGAAGATCAACTCTTAATAGAACCAACCCTCTCTCACCACTGAAGGCTTCTCATTCTCGTCCTCTCTCACCACTGAAGGCTTCTCATTCTCGTCCTCTCTCACCACTGAAGTCTTCTCATTCTCATCCTCTCTCACCACTGAAGGCTTCTCATTCTCGTCCTCGCTCACCACTGAAGGCTTCTCATTCTCGTCCTCTCTCACCACTGAAGGCTTCTCATTCCCGTCCTCTCTCACCACTGAAGGCTTCTTATTCTCGTCCTCTCTCACCACTGAAGGCTTCTCATTCTCGTCCTCTCTCACCACTGAAGGCTTCTCATTGTTGTCCTCTCTCACCACTGAAGGCTTCT
>JAVQKC010204365.1:0-13087 GCA_036025475.1 Philypnodon macrostomus | reverse complement strand
CAGTAGTGTTTGTGAGTTCTCTTTATAAACAGTAGTGTTTGTGAGTTCTCTTTATAAACAGTAGTGTTTGTGAGTTCTCTTTATAAACAGTAGTGTTTGTGAGTTCTCTTTATATACATATACATACGCAGTTCCATTGTTTGGGCCAAAAGAGGCCGTGTCCTCGTTGTTTGGGGTGTACATATTATAACAGTCCTGGACGATGTCTCTGAGGTCTTCGTGAACAGAGCAGGACTCATTGCGCACTTTGACCTGGCGCAGACGGGGGGCGCCCAGGAGCAGGTTCTCGTAGAAGATCAGGCTCTGGTTTGTGGACAGGCTTCTGTTGTTGTACCACACATCCCAGTACATGCCGCTGAGGAACGGGCCTTCTGTGAACTGTGAACTCATATTAAGACAGTCGTCATTAAAGCTCCATAACTGTCAACAACTGACCTTTGACCCAGGTCCCAATGTTGCTTCTGCCTTAAACTCAATTCGTTCATTCGTTCATGTTTGAGTCATTAATTATGTCGAGCTATAGTCCTCTCCAATTTATGTCATATATTGGAGCAAACCACAAAGTGCTCCCACACTGTCAACATACGCGCAACATACGTGCCACCACAATTTAACAACATATCTGATTGGAGAAGGTGTGTGTTCGACTTATACCCCAAAAGAAGTGGAAACCCCTGAAAACCGGCACAAATGGTTTGTTCCGGTCTTAAAGAGACAGTGTCTAATCAGAGTGTTTGTTATCGAGCTCCACAGAAGCTTGTGTTCGATCACTATCGTGTGTTTGATGTTGAAAACTGGTGACCTACAGTACATGTGTCTGAACGTCTCACACACACACCAGTGCTCTGGTTTTACCTTCCAGAAATCGTCCATAGTGGTGAGACTTTTGAATGTGGCTGGATGTCCAACAGAGAGCGGCGTGTCCAGGAAAAGCTGAGACATCACTTTGTTATAATAGTACATGTTAGCGCTCAACATCCCGTAGGTTACTGCAAACAAGGACACGGACCAAATGAAGACATTCAGTGTAAACAAGAACTCAACTACAGCTTTTCTAGATTTGAGATGGCTTCTGCAGCGTCCTGTAGCCCAGCGCTCAGCAGAGACTCTGGAAATTACATCTAATAGTCTCTGCAGCTACTTGGCAAAATACACTTTCATTGAGTCTGCCAGAAATCATTTCCTGATCCACCCTTAACCACATTTGGGCACGAGTCTGTGAAGCCTGTATGTTCAGTCACAACAACAGAATAATCCAGACCAGCTCCCATGTGCATTAACATGTTATCAGACAGTAATAATGATGACGTTTAGAGGTCTGACACTTACTGACACAAAGAGTGATGAGGAACGCCGTGTATGTGAGCATTTCCCTGAGGACGTTCTTCAGATACCGCTCTCTGCTGCTGGCACTGTCCTCCATCAGCTCAGTGCCCCACAAAACTGAAACCACATTTTAAACAGTTACTATTTGGGTGAAAATCAAGTTGCTGGTGAAGTAAACGGCCTCACCTCTGAGCTTGTGGAGGATAAGCTTCATACAGTTCGGGTGTGGGTCCTGCTGATGGCTGTCCGCGGTGGGAGTGGGGTACATAACTCCTCGGGGGAAGTGGCTGCTCGCCCCGCCGGTGTAGCTGCCCAGGCCGCTGCTGCAGCTGCTGCTGGAGGCCGTGGAGGCAGACCTCCGCCCGGGACTCGCTGGAGGCCAGTCCGCTTTCATAATCTCCTCCTCGGGCTCAAAGCCCGGGTTGTCCCGGCTCCACGCTTGTCTGGACGGTGGGGACGGGGTTCCTATCACTCCCCCGAGTCCCAGGTCCTGGTGCTGGATGTTCTCCATCTCTATGCCTTCGTTGGAGGCCGGCTTGTGTGGCGGAGATCTGGCCGCTTGGTTTGGCTGTTGTTGAGGTCTAACGCGGGATGAACTCATGGTCCAGATGTTAAGTCTAACGTTATTAAGTTGATAGACAGAAAAATACCTCACAACGACCAACGCATTTCAGGTTTCGGACATGCATGAACTGTGTACCATAAAATATAAAGTTAATACTAGCCTGTCTTCCTTTAGACGCATCCAATAAAAAGTCTCATAGAAAATGTTCTCGATACACAGCGAGCTTCTGCCCGGAGAAAACTCGTGAAGAAAGCGTCCAAGAGCCTTCTCAGATCCCAGAGTCAGACTGAATGTGTCCCGAGCCTCCCCCGAGCCTCTCCCGAGCCTCTCTCGAGCCTCCCCCGAGCCTCTCCCGAGCCTATCCCGAGCCTCTCCGTGTCCGTCGATGAAGGAGAAACTTAGTTTTCCAGCTGCGAGACAGCCATCTTGTTCCGAACTGTTCCCCCAAAATCGCCCACTTTCGGTCGGGCTCGGGTTACACTGAAGTCATGGCGTCGGTGAGACTCTGGGGACAGTGATGGAAAATGATGAGCTAACTTTTCTCAAAGGCACTAATGTTACATTCAAACGTGTCTCTGACCTGTGTACGTGTGAGTCTGACCTGTGTACGTGTGAGTCTGACCTGTGTACGTGTGAGTCTGACCTGTGTACGTGTGAGTCTGACCTGTGTATGTGTGATTCTGACCTGTGTACGTGTGAGTCTGACCTGTGTACGTGTGATTCTGACCTGTGTACGTGTGAGTCTGACCTGTGTACGTGTGAGTCTGACCTGTGTACGTGTGAGACTGACCTGTTTGTAGAATCCTGTGTTTTGATCAACAGTTGCTATGACAACGCTCCCCAACAATCTGCAAAACATGGCTCAATACTCAACCTTAAGGGCTCGATTTAAAATACAAAAATTCTATAAATAAATAAATATATATATATATATAAAATACAAAGGTACATGTGAGACATACATAAGTATCAGGTGTTGATTAAAGTGTATGTAATTATGGACTCTTCATGTTTGGTCCTAGTTTGATGAATGACACTGACATTACATGTACACACAGGGTAGAAGTAACGAATAGAATATGAACATATGTGTCTACGGTGACGCTATCTGCGGTGGCGCTGTGTGTCTGTGGTGACGCTGTCTGCGCTGACGCTGTGTGTCTGCTGTGTCGCTGTCTGCGGTGACACTGTCTGCGGTGGCGCTGTGTGTCTGCAGCGGCGCTGTCTTCGGTGGCACTGTCTTCAGTGACGCTGTGTGTCTGCGTTGACGCTGTGTGTCTGCGGTGACGTCTTTGGTGACACTGTCTGCGGTGACACTTTGTGTCTGCGGTGGCGCTGTGTGTCTGCTGTGACGCTGTCTGCGGTGACGCTGTGTGTCTGCTGTGACGCCGTGTGTCTGTGGTGACATTGTGTGTCTGCTGTGACGCTGTCTGCGGTGACGCTGTGTTTCTGTAGTGACGTTTTGTGTCTGCGGTGACGCTATTTGCGGTGACGGTGTGTGTCTGCAGTGACAGTGTGTGTCTGTGGTGACGCTGTCTGCGGTGATGCTGTGTGTCTGTGGTGACGCTGTCTGCGGTGACGGTGTGTGTCTGCTGTGACGCTGTCTGCGGTGACACCATCTGCGGTGACGGTGTGTGTCTACGATGACGCTATCTGCGGTGGCGCTGTGTGTCTGCGGTGACACTATCTGCGGTGGCGCTGTGTGTCTGCAGTGGCGCTGTCTTCGGTGACGCTGTCTTCGGTGACGCTGTGTGTCTGCGTTGATGCTGTGTGTCTGCGGTGACGCTGTCTTTGGTGACACTGTCTGCGGTGACACTGTGTGTCTGCGGTGGCACTGTGTGTCTGCTGTGACGCTGTCTGCGGTGACGCTGTGTGTCTGCGGTGACACTGTGTGTCTGCAGTGACGTTTTGTGTCTGCAGTGACATTTTGTGTCTGCGGTGACGCTATTTGCGGTGACGGTGTGTGTCTGCAGTGACAGTGTGTCTACGGTGACGCTGTCTGCGGTGATTCTGTGTGTCTGTGGTGACGCTATCTGCGGTGGCGCTGTGTGTCTGTGGTGATGCTATCTGCGGTGGCGCTGTGTGTCTGTGGTGACGCTGTCTGCGCTGACGCTGTGTGTCTGTGGTGGCGCTGTCTTCGGTGGCGCTGTGTGTCTGCAGTGGCGCTGTCTTCGGTGGCGCCGCTGTCTTCGGTGGCGCTGTCTTCGGTGACGCTGTCTTCGGTGTCGCTGTGTGTCTGCATTGACGTGTGTCTGCGGTGACGCTGTCTTTGGTGACGCTGTCTGCGGTGACGCTGTCTGCGGTGACGCTGTGTGTCTGCGGTGGCGCTGTGTGTCTGCTGTGACGCCGTGTGTCTGTGGTGACATTGTGTGTCTGCGGTGACGCTGTCTGCGGTGACATTGTGAGTCTGCTGTGACACTGTGTGTCTGCGGTGACTTTGTGTGTCTGCTGTGACGCTGTCTGCGGTGACGTTGCGTGTCTGCTGTGACGCTGTCTGCTGTGACGCTGTCTGCGATGACGCTGTCTGCGGTGACGTTGTTTGTCTGCTGTGACGCTGTCTGCGGTGACGTTGTGTGTCTGCTGTGACGCTGTCTGCGGTGACGCTGTCTGCGGTGGCCGCTCATTGGTCGGGCTGATGGGGGTTGCCTGGCCGGGACTGCAGGGGTACAACAATAGTCGATATCACTTTAAAACCTTCACTCTCTGTACAGCACACACCATAAACTGAAAGTGCGGGGAATATCACTTTTCTCACCCGGATTACAGTTTCGTTCCGGACAGATCACAGTCCGACCCTCGTAGAGATTATTACCAACACATCTGTCTTCATAGATAGGTCCTCCCGGAGGTAAGTTAGCCTTCCGCTAAAACTTATATGAAAGCTAACGCTAACCCATGAGCTAATGTTAGCCGCATTGTCTGATCAAAACCTCGACTCTTCGACAGGCGACAGTTACTGACCGATAAACGCCAGTAATGGTGAATATACGAACACATGGACGGAGACTTTACTTGATTTATCTGGAAGGAAAACGGGCAATTGATGGTTTTGTTTTGAGCCACATCCACTTCTTTGATTGGGTTTCTTAAACGATTCTGTAAAATGTTTATTAACCGATATTCTTTCACATGTAACACACTCATAATAACGCTTTAGACCGGGACTGTACGTGATCAGGAAACGCGGCGGTTAATGCTGTTATATTTACATCAGGGTTCATTGGTCGAGATTATTACCCATTTAGATTCTGCCAACCGTAACTAAAGTGTGTTATTGTATTGACATGGTCTGTTGTGGATGTATTCCCACATTTTTCGGTGAAAGAGTAAAAGTGACAACCGGCTTAACAAAAAAAAAAACCGACGACGCCACAAGTCAAGCTAAGGCTAACTAGCTCCCGTCAATGCTGAGGACTGGGCTTCCTTGTGTACCGGGAAGGAGGCCGGCAAATGAGCTCTGGTATTCACATGGACTCGGGTGTCTTACGGTGCTCGGTCCTAATGCACAGTAGTCTTTTTTTTGCTGAAGTATCCACGGTAAACGCGTAAAATGTGGATGGTAAAAGTGTCAAGCCTTAGCGCCAAAGAACTCTGCTGATGTCCGAATGTTGTTAGCGGGACACATGAGGCCTCACACGGTACAGTAGGCCTGACCATAAACGAGCTTTAACTGTTACTGTGGCATTTATAACTGCGTATGGAACTACGTGAGTGGTCAGTTTGCGTTCTAGTCCGAGTCTCTGCGATGGTCCGGTCGGGTTTGTGTTAAGAGCCGGGTCCCCCTTTGTCCTTAGGGATGTTATTATGGCGCAGTTGAATGATGAGCCTGTGTTAGCCGACTACCAAACAATCAGTGATATGTCACTAAAGAAGTCCGGTGTTGTGTACAGAATAACGTGCACCTGACTTTCTGGACCGTCGTTAGAGCCACGGTCCAGTTAGAGCCTTATAAATAGTGGTAGAGGAGATGGAGCTAAAGTGCTGGTTATTAAGTGGTCTGATATGGGCCTAGTGTTTCAATTATGTTGGCTAATTTTATGACAGGCGGGTCATCTGATGTAACATGTTCTGGTATGTTCCATGGTCATGTATTTGTTTATTTTTTTCAGAACTTAATATTGCGTACCAAAGAAATGGTGATGGAGAAGCCAAGTCCCCTGCTTGTAGGGCGGGAGTTTGTGAGGCAGTATTACACACTGTTGAATAAGGCACCAGATTTTCTGCACCGGTAAGAGCCCCGAGTCTCACATGTTCTTAGCGTGTAAAATAAACGCGCTCTGAAGTTTCTCTGTTAACACTTGTGTTGTTACATTCAGGTTTTATGGGAGGAATTCCTCCTATGTTCACGGGGGACTGGACCCAAGCGGAAAGCTGGCGGAGGCGGTTTATGGGCAAGCGGTACGATACACCGGTGTTTAAGTTATTCAGCCTCTGAGCCGAGTGACTCGAGTATTATTTGTGTTTGTATGTCATAAACATGTATTTTTATGTTTTGTAGGAAATCCACAAGAAGGTCATGTCACTGCAGTTCAGTGAGTGCCACACAAAGATCAGGCATGTGGACGCTCATGCCACGTTAAGTGATGGAGTTGTGGTGCAAGTGCTCGGAGAACTGTCCAACAACGGCCAGCCCATGAGGAAGTTCATGCAAACATTTGTCTTGGCTCCAGAAGTAAGTACCATATCACGCCGTCTTCATTTGTATTAGATACAACATGAAAGCCTTCACCGGTCTCAAACCAGACTGTCAGTAGTTCAGTGTAACCTTTGACTGGTACTGTAGGTGCAGTTTTCAAAGTTCATTTGTTCTGTAGGGTTCGGTGGCAAACAAGTTCTATGTCCACAATGACATCTTCCGGTACGAGGACGAGGTGTTTGGAGACTCTGAGGCTGAGCTGGATGAGGGTATGTTTCATAATCAACCTTTAGGGGCATTTTCCGTTCATTTATTATTCTGTTACAATCCTCTTTGTGCCTGATTTGATTACAAGAATCTGAGGAGGAGGTCGAAGAGGAGCCGGAGGAGAGGCAGCCGTCTCCGGAGCCGCTCCAGGAGAGTCCGAACAGTTCCACGTATTACGAGCCTCACCCTGTCACGTAAGCAGGAACCAGAGTATACTTTTGTTTTCTTTACTGTGGTTACCTTTTCTTGAGAGAAACTCAAAAGTACTTGGCTTTTGCAGTAATGGTGTGGAGGAACCCATGGAGGAGCCTGCAGCGGAGCCGGAGCCCGAGCCTGAGCCTGAACCAAAAGCAGAGGAGGCAAAAGCTGAAGTCGATGAGAAGGTTTTGGACGAGCTGGAGGAGAAAGCTCCTTCGCCAGCTCCAGTGGAGTCTCCTCCAAACACACAGGAACCCCCCAAAGTGAGAACTCGGCACTTACACACGCATGTATTTTATTTTTAATCAAATAGAAATTTATTGTACGGTACATTATTATCCAATAATTATAAAAATCGAATCAAGATCACGATTTAATCACGTGTTCAGTCATGCTGCTATCAAAGTCTTCAAAAATCCTTTTTACACAAATTCAATGTTCATCATAAAATTATTCATGTTCCTGTTTTATTCAGATGAACACTGACATTGTTTCTGTAAAAATGAAGAGCAGAGCATGAATGAATGAACTGTATCAGATTCAACCGTCTTCACAGATTAACAGATCATCATAAATTCACAAAATCATATTAATTCATATCACCCACCCCCAGGCCCAGAGCCGGAACACATTTTAATTAGCCATGTTATAATAAAGGCTTTTTATAATTGTCACGTTTTGAGTGAGTGATTATACTTTACTATTATTATTATATTACTGTTATTATTACTTTTACTTTTATTATTGTTATTATTATTACTATTAGAGCGGTTAACCTTGTTTGATCTTGATCTTTTAGACTTTCTCCTGGGCTTCAGTTACCAGTAAGAACTTGCCTCCTACCGGACCCGTCGCCACCTCTGGAATCTCACCACACGTTGTCAAAGCTCCAAGCTCACAGGTAACTGACCTCAACAGTCTGAAACAGATGATTACTGCACACAAGGCACTTTACACACATAAAGACCATTTCAGAAACCTGAAACATCTCTTTCGACAGCCACGAGTTGAAACCAAACAAGAGACACAGGCCGCCCCTCTTCGACCAAGAGACCAGCGCACACGGGACAGACCCACCTTCACGTCTCGCGGCCCCAGGCCTGGTAATGCAAAGAATATCAATTATTCAACACCATAGTATTTTTACAATTCATAAAATATGGGTTTTTTTGCATTCTTAGATGGTGTTGCATCTTCTGAGTCTCAAACGGGAAAACCACACTTGAGCTTTGTCAACAAAGGTAATATTGGAGAATCTTTGTTTCTAGTTTTGGCCCTTGTGATACACCGTAGATTCTGCTCTTCTCTGCAGGTGGTCGAGGAGACGACTCTGGTGACATGGACAGTAGACGCATTGTGCGTTATCCAGACAGCCACCAGCTGTTTGTTGGCAACCTCCCACATGACATCGATGAAAGTGAACTGAAAGAGTTCTTCATGTGTATGTTCTCTCACTCCGCTTTACAGTCCCATCTAAAGTATTGGGATTCCTTATTTTTGCAAAAGCTCAATGAGGCAAACGATCGACATCTGACTCATAACTTAATCACTGTTCCAGAACTTTGGGAGGGACTGTAAATACACTTACTGTCAGAAAAACATACATTTATTAATGTTTTTATATTCTCTTGTCTCCTGTAGCCTATGGAAATGTCATGGAGCTCCGGATTAACACCAAGGGTGTGGGTGGGAAGCTGCCCAATTTTGGATTTGTGGTTTTTGACGACTCTGAGCCTGTGCAAAGAATCCTGGGGGCCAAGGTAGAAGGGGCATGTATTGACATTTCATTATCATCTCATTCATTGATCTGGTGCTGGTCGGTGTGTTCCATTATTTTACACATGGCATTTCACGCTTTTCACCCTCCATTGTTCAGTTCTGTTAATGTCTGGTTATGATCAGGTTTAGGACCGGATTCAGACACACTTTCTCATACCACTCAGTTAGGACGTGTGTTTTCACAGTGACACTGATATAAAAGTTAAAATGAGCTGCTTTTTCCCTTCAGCCCATCATGTTTCGGGGAGAGGTGCGCCTGAATGTGGAGGAGAAGAAGACTCGGGCAGTGCGAGAGCGCGAGACCCGCGGTGGAGATGAACGGCGGGACATGCGGCGCAGCGACCGCGGCCCCGGAGGCTCCCGAGGCGTGGCCGGGAGCGGGATGGTGCGGGACGGCAGGGGACCGCCACCTCGCGGAGGCATGGCTCCTAAACCCGGACTGGGCTCCGGCCGAGGCTCCGGAGGGCTGGGCGACGGCCGATTTGCCCCCCAGCGGCGTTAGGAAGAGCACCAGCTCCATTGGAAGTGGTTCCGTGTTCTTCATCCTCAGCTGTTCTCGATAACAAAAAGAATCTTCATGTATAAACGCATATATTTGTTTCTGTTTTGTTTACGTTTTTTGTTCCCTCTTTGCTTTGGAATGTGACACAGCCTGTTTGTGAGACAGACAAAACTAAATAAGCAGACCAATGTTTTTGCTCTAGTTGTGAGCTGAGCATCTTCAGTTTTCTCAAGAATTCACAAACTCTAATTTGTAAATTTGTGATAAAGGCTACCAGGAGTAATTTCCACATTAGAAGGGACTGATCAAACTTGTACCTAAGATAATTCAGCCCATCATTTTGAAAAGAGATTATATGCCTTGACCTAACGGAAGCGCTGCTTCACAAAATCTCTCTATTGCACATTTTCTATGGTAGTTTTCTGCCCACCGGTTGGAAAAGGGTGAAATGTAAAATTTGTGCCGTTCCAGAGAAACGCCTTTTTAACTTTTCTCCTTCCGAGAGACCACTGCTTCAAAATTGCATAAGGCACTCATCGATATGCACTAATGGGTACTTTTTGTGGTTACATTGACCTCCGTGCTCGAAACGCAGCTGGAAAGACACATTTTTTTCTCAAAAGCGATGCGACTTATTGGGGCAGGCCTCATTCACAGCCTGTCTGCTGTGACCAATGTACTTTTCACACTTTGGACCCAAAAAAGACACTTCAAATACCGCTGGATGGACAAGATCACAAGCAAATCTACATTCTATTTTTCCTCATTTATACAGAAATAAAAAGTTCAGATTCTGGACTTAACAGACTGTGTATAAACAAAATTGTAATAGTGAACTGGTGGTAAGGATGGTGGCTTGGTTTTTATTTTGATTTTTTGCCATTTTTTTGTTTCTTCCGCACCAGCTCGACCACAACACGGACGGACGACAGCTCGCCCCCCCCCCTCTCCTAAGTGCAGAATAAATGTAAAAAAAAAAACAAGTCATAGTTGGATCGACGCTCTGATTTTTCATTTTTGTTGACTTGATAAAAAGCATGATGGTGCCTTCTCTCACCGTTTTGAGTCTTACTAAAAGCTCCGTGGCTCATAATGTTGAGCTTACCGGGAGCAGATAAACCAAGCAAACTCAGTATTCACGCAACGATTGAAGTTTTCTTTTTCAGGTGCATATTTCATTTGTGTTTTTCATACGGTTTTACTACCTAAGGTAATCTGCTGTGATTTTTGTACATTTGTTTTGTATTGTGTATCTTTTCTGGGGTTTTGTTTAAAGATGGTTCCGAGACTCTCAAAAGGTACATTAAAAAGATGGTGATCAAATGCTTGGTCGTTGAACAGAAACATGTTTGTAGTTGAATCAGTTTGGATAATCTCACACAGTGTGGGGTTGTTCTTTTCATTGCAGCTAAGCCCGAGACGTAAAATGGGGATGTCGACGGCTGGTTATCGTCCGAGCTAGAGAATCTAAAAAAAATGTGTTTCATATTCTGTTATGTACTTTTGTTTTTGTCCACTCAAGGCAAGTCTATTTTGCCAAAGTCCACTGACCACTTAAGTAGGAGGGAAGACCTCAAGGTTCTCAGCTGGAAAGGTAAAACTCTGTCTTGCACTGAAGCCAGAAGTCGATGTAGCATTCTCTGGATTAAACATGTAACTCGTGGGGTCTTCCTTGTCTGGTGGTAATTGCACTATTCTCAACATTTCTGGGACAATCTCGTCAGTTTGGATACAGCCAAATTTCTCACTGCATCATCTGAAGTAATAACCTGCTCTCATTCTCTGTGATTAAGAAGAAATATTTTTTGATTTGTCAATTTGAAAAGACTAATTACGCCTCTATTATCGACCTTTGCCCTTTAGCCTGTTTGTGTTCTCTCGAGTGGGCTCTTCCACAGGCCCACTCTAAACAGTGAAAAGTGTGGTGAAGAAGAGCCATCATGCTTTGACACAAATCTGTGCTTTTACATTGTATTTGGTCAAATATTTAAGCATATAAAATAGTTTTATTTTTGGGGGGATTAACGATCTCCTTCCGAAAAACGTACAAAATGGTGACTTTATTTTCTCGTGAAAGAAAATGCAGTAAATTTTTGAATCGATTGTGAATCATTCCAGTCCCTTTAGAATCATACCTTTTAAAACGTGCGGGTTCATGAACAGTCGGCAGCCATTTTGATTCGTTGTGTTTACTTGTGCAGACGGGTGGAGAGTATCTTATTATTTTGAGTACATTTTTTTCCTTTCCATTTTTGAATGTGTTGGACTTAACATACAATAAACTACTGATCTCATCACCACTCATACCGGTTGTCATGTTTACAGGTTACTCCGTATATAACATGTTGGTGTGGGTGGAACAATAAACACTTTGATTTTGCATAAATGGAGTTTTTATTAAACATTAAACAAACATTGAAATGAGAATGACCTTTTTTTATACATACCAATCAAGCAATAATTATAACTACAGGGGCCGCACAATTAATGGAATCAACGCGATGTAAAGGGGCTTTGACAAAACCTCAGAGTCAGAGTGTGACCCTAAATTACTTGTTGTGGGGTGAATGAAGCTTCCTTGATAGGATGATCAAGTCACAGATCTCGCCAAAAAACACATGGCTTTTAAACAGGCTTTTACAGAGAGAGCTCCAAGAAATAAACAGACCTGGTGTTTTTGTGTTGAACAGGAGCTTTATGATCGTCTAGAGCAGGGGTGTCCAAACTTTTATCACTGAGGGTACCAAGGATACCAAGGAGGGCCATTCTCTGAGGTGACCAAAAGTCCTCTTCGGCTGTATCTGTTTTCTGGACACAAATCTTCTGGCAGTTTTTTAACCACAGAGAAAAGTGGAAGGATCTCTTGTTACAGATTGAATGCTGTCTTTTAGTTGGATTATGTAAAGTCACAGGCAGTAAAAAGACTTTTTGGGCCAATTAAGAGGTAAGCTTGAGGGCCACAAAAAATTGCTCTGCGGGCCGCATTTGGCCCCCGGGCCATAGTTTGGACACCCCTGGTCTAGAGTCTGTGTATAAAGTCTATATTCTTTGTGTGTTTTCTGTGGACAGTGCTATTCTCTAAAACTGTAGGGGGCGCTCTGTGAAGGAGACATGTGACCAAAGCAGTGAAAAGTTGCATAGAGCCCCTTTAAGTGGTCGCAAACGACAAAGCTACCATTTTTTGTCAATATAATCTCTATACACATGTTCTGGGCATGTGATTCTTGTGGGAGTTTAACAGTTAATATTTGAGTCTTCTTTCAAGTGTTAATGCTTCAGACAGGTTTAACGTGTGTGAACTGAATCTTGGCTGAAATTTGGTCAGAAAAATTTCAATGAGATGCTATTTCAGAATTGTGCAGCCCTAATGACCACCCCTAATGCCCCGATCATACCCCATAGGCCCATACCCCAAAACCTAGGCACTATGCACACAAATAATCCAATTAATCATGGTAATTACATTTTTCTAAATTATTGTCAGGAGTATACAAACTCAGATCAGTGAAAAAAATACATACATTTTACATTTATAATGAAAAATCTTCTTTGTGAATATGTCGATGCAGAAATCCTCAGGCAGCTTCACCTGGTTCTAATGTAGTTAAAAAATCTCCTGTTTGTGCACCTTTCACCCATCCGACGATTAATCAGCAAAATAATCCTTAAAGCTGCAGCACCTGAGAAAAATGAGACTTTGAGACCCTCTGTGGGCTGTATTATAAGGGTTTAAAATGAGACTCTGAGACCCTCTGTGGGCTGTATTATAAGGGTTTAAATTAGACTCTGAGACCCTCTGTGGGCTGTATTATAA
>JAVQKC010204362.1:0-16903 GCA_036025475.1 Philypnodon macrostomus | reverse complement strand
TACCCAAATCGATACAGTTCGGCGTCTTTATGGTATGTACCTGTGTGCAAATGTTGAAACTGATCCGGCAATTCGTTTTTGAGTTATCGCGTTCACAGCTAGGATCTGTGGACGCGGACAAACACCGACGTGATTCCATAATATCGTCGTTTATAATTAGATGTCAACAAATCCTTCAGTAAAAAGTTTCAAAATATTGTGTACAAGACTGGAACATTTGGTCATAGGTATCTTTGGGTAAAAAAAATGCTTTTTGCAAAAAGTCTTTGATGCAGGTTGATTGAATGTTATGATATACCTTAAGGTATAGATTAGACATTCTCCTTGGTCCCTGTTAAGGGACCAAACTGGCCCAAAATCTGTTTTATTGGCAGTGTCTTTCCTTAAATCTTATAAAGCTAAATCAATTGTGGCTTTTAGAAGATCTGATATAATTGTCCATAAGGCAATGCACTTAAGTGATTATAGTTTTAACTTTCTTAAGCTAGAGCAATGCTTTTGTGGGTTTTCTAGTGATTTATAGCAGATAAGTGAAAGATCTGACCAGCCAGGTGCAGACAAAGCCTCCAGTGACAGTGGTAAAGCAGCTACATCACTAGTGCCCTGCCACAACATAGCCTCAATTCAACATGACCGTGGGCTTTTATCAATAGCTTGCCTTATTTTTACTAATTAAAGTGTAGTACTTTTTGGGTCCATTTTATATCTTAATGCGTTGATGGTTTTAGTCAGTACCTTTGCCACTTGGGCGAGGTGTAGGATCATGAATAAAATACCTATATATATTTTTCTGTCATGTTTTTATTTAAGTTATTCTATCCAGTCCTTAGAGCATACTTTTTCCTCTGCCCCGTTTAAAGTTGGTACAGACTTGAACTAGGACATCTTTTAAATTTAGCTCCAAAAGCCCCTTGGCTGCAGAGAGCAGCTTTGTACTCTGGGCTGTTTCATTTTTGAGGTTTCTGGACTAAGGAGTTTTCATATAATGTTTTTTTTTATATCAGATCTTCTAACTTTTACCTGTGCTGTGTTGTCATAACAACATTTCCTTTAATAAAATGCAATGCTCTGATCATAGATGAACCAGTGAGCCCTAGTGTGGACCGTGAGGCTGCTCCTATCCCTCCCTCTGCAGTCATCTCTGTGGCTCCATCAATAATGACAGGCCCCTCAAGTCCCACTTCCACATGCCCTCCCATCCGCCGCCAGCTGTCACATGACCAAGGTAACAGATACTGGGGAGTCACCTGAGATGGGTGCCCATTTGACATGGAGCATACAATACTGTTGTTCAATGTCAACTACTAAGCTCAAACTACTATGGCCACTATGCCATTGTCATAAAACCCATACAAAACCTATATCAGGTATATTATATTTTTATTGTGTGCTTTGGTCTTTGTTTTAGAATCTCTGAGAAGTGCTTTGCTGGAATCAGACTCAAACAAAACTGAAAGATCCAAGTCTTATGATGAGGGTCTGGATAACTACCAGGACGAGCAGAGAGGGTAACAGTTGACTATTTTATAATTTTTCTTTTTTGAATATTGTTCTACAAATTGAATATTGTCTTAATATTTAATGCTTTCTTCAGGCGATCTTCATCAGTGTCAAAACATTTGACTAGTCTCAAGGGCTTAAGACGGGTAAGTAACTAGTCGGCTGATTCGACATGCTACACTGTCTTACACTATTTTTCATTCTTTAGCAAATACCAAACTATGCCTGACAGACAGTACTGTGCAAATGTCAAGAAAGAAGAGACAGGAAGTTGTAAGCTTCTTCATGAAATGGGAGATGGGAAGTCATTTGCACAGTATTGTTTGAGGCGTACTAAGTGTTAACTCTCTGTGTCTTGGTAGAGATTGTGGATAATGTCAATTGTTTCTTGTCATTTCACCAGGCCCTGGATGGTCATAAGTCTTCTGCGGAGTCAGGATCTCGGAGGGATTCCTCTGCAGATATCTTTGCAGATTCTTCTAAAGAAGGGCTGCTTAACTTTAGGCAACTTAGCACAGATAAAAATAAGGTATGCATGTTGAGTATTGCTTTGACTTGATAAAAACAATACACACTTCCAAGTTTTATCATGTAAATAACTGTATTTCTCATCTCCTCTTGTAGCGTGTCGGTGGAGGCATGAGGTCTTGGAAGCAGATGTATGGTGTTCTACAGTGCCACACTCTGGCCCTGTACAAGGACAGGAAGGATGCACTTTCCCATGCTTCGGGCCAGTCTGATGAAGACCCCCTGCAGATCAGTATTAAGGCCTGTCTCATAGACATTTCTTACAGTGACACGAGACGTAAAAACGTGCTGCGTCTAACCACCTCAGACTGCGAGTATCTGTTCCAGGCTGAAGGAAGAGACGACATGTTGTCCTGGATCAGAGTCATTCAGGAAAACAGCAACATAGATGAAGAGGTATCCTCCAGACAAGTCGTATTGCATTATCTTCTTGTTCAGATAAATGATCACTGGCCACTTTATTAGACAGTTCCTCTAGTTGTTCCTCTGAAGTTATATATCTGCTTGACAGTCTTCATTCAGATGGTCTTCTGCAAACCTATATGCAGCCAGTTACTCCATTTTGAACCTGGTTGGCTGTTCTTGTATTGACAAAGCATTCTCATTCTCACTGGATAATTTCATCTTTTTTGAATCATTGTCTATAAACTTGTGGCGGTTATGTATAAATCCCAATATATCATCAGTTTATGAAATGCTAAGACAGCATACTAGGCTATATAACATTTAACTTCCCTTTTCCATTGGGATGCTTGATTTGAACTTTCCCTTTCCTTTTGATCATGTCAGAGTTGATGTCTGAATGCAGTTGCTGCCATGTGACTGACTGATTAGCTTTTTGCACTACATGGTGTGATATGAAGTGGCTAATAAGTGTATCTGTCTGCGCACTATTGTGTGCTTTGAAGGTGAATTTAAATGTTAAGACATTTATCAAGGATCTGTCAATGTTTCCCCATAATGGCACGGTTTGCTGTATTTGAGATGCTGTTCACACAGATCAAAAACCTCATCCTTTAGTCACTGCGTAGGCGATTGGCGAATGAGTCAAGTTATTATTCATCATGACTAACATCTTAATTAAAAAACTTCTAATAGATTTGTGATTCCACCGCAAGCAGTATATTATTTTATGGAATATCATTTTTTGTCATTTTAGAATGCTGCTGTAACAAGCCAAGACTTAATCAGTCGAAAGATCAAAGAATACAACATGATGAGGTATGAGGGCTCTACACCGACCTCTTGAGTACACCTCTGGAAGTAATTTTATCTACATTTGTTCTATTTGATAAAACTGAATTTCTCTGATTTCACATAGGGACAGTACACCCAGCAGCAGATCTGAACCTTCCCCCAAACCCTCCCGACAGTCTCTGAGCATTAAACAGGCCTTCCTCGGGTCGAAATCGGAGAGCAGGGGCCACAGTCCGCATTCGCCCAAAACAGGGGAGGAACGACGGGCTTTGAAAGGTAAGAATCTTAAGACATACTGAATTTATAGGGCAGTGGGTCTCACACTTTTTACCCTTACATATAAGTACCAGCTTAGAAAGTACCAAAGTCTAAACAAAGACCAAATTAGGTTGAAAAACCAGGTGTAAAACAGGCTAATACTAGTCTAAATCATGTCCAAACGAGTCCAGTCCAGTTCAAAAACCATGTCTACCACAGGAGTAAACTAGGTATAAGCTGAACAGAATCAGGTCTGAGTACCACTGAAGAGTATGAACAACCAGTGCTAACCGTGCCACAGTTTGAGAACCACTGGTATGGGGCAAACTTTGAGAGGGTGTTTCCAACTTGTTTTCTATCTTTTTGTGTGTTAGATGACTCCAGTCCACCACGGGACAGAGCGGCCTGGAAGATTGGCATTGCAGGAATCATGAGAAAACCTTTTGAGAAAAAGACTCCTGCTGGGGGCACGTTCGGAGTTCGACTTGACGACTGCCCCTCTGCACTGACCAACCGGGTTAGCTGCCTGGCCACTTGTTACTGTATTTTAGCTGATTATGTTTTGTTTCAGTGTGAAAAACCATTGTTTGTTTGCAGTTTGTTCCACTGATTGTGGAGGTGTGCTGTAATGTGGTCGAGGAGAGGGGCCTGGAGTACACGGGCATCTACAGAGTACCAGGAAATAATGCGGCCATTTCAAACATGCAGGAGGAGCTCAACACCAAAGGCATGACTGACATCGATGTACAGGAAGATGTAAGGCTCAAAGCACACTGTGAACAGAAACCTATAGTTGCTTTGACTTTTTAACATGCTAACTTTTATCTACAGAAATGGCGGGACCTCAACGTCATTAGCAGTTTGCTCAAGTCGTTTTTCCGGAAACTTCCCGACCCACTGTTTACAAATGGTAGGCTTTTCCTCATACATGTCTGCACAGAACATGCTTGGATGCCACTGTAGTCTAGATGATGTTTTTCTTTGTCTTGCTTTACAACAGACAAGTATGCTGATTTCATTGAAGCCAACAGAACAGAAGACTCGGTGGAGAGGTTAAAGGAGTTAAAGAGGCTGGTGAGTGAGTCTCAATATCCCACATCATACCTTGTGATTTTTTTTAACTAGATATGTTTATTGTATTACAGATCCATGAGTTACCTGATCATCATTTTGAAACTTTGAAATTCCTCTGTGCTCACCTCAAGAAAGTCTCAGAGAACTGTGAAAAGAACAAGGTAAACAAACATGATTAATGACACTGCCACAAAGTTTGATAAAAACATATGATTCAAACTTTTCACTTTCTGTTTTTAGATGGAGCCTCGTAACTTGGCCATTGTGTTTGGTCCTACGCTGGTCAGAACGTCTGAAGACAACATGACCAACATGGTGAATCACATGCCAGACCAGTGCAAGATCGTGGAAAATCTTATCCAGCAATACGATTGGTTCTTCACTGAAGACGGCGACGAGGACCCTGTTGTATGTGGAAGATTACCATAGCACGAACCATTTTGTTTGTGTTTCTCTTGTCCTGATGTCTTTTTTTTTTTTTGCATCTCCAGACTACAGCGGAGAAGGAGAGCACAGTGCAGTCTCAGCCTGTGCCAAATATTGACCACCTGCTGTCGAATATTGGGAGAACTGCAGCCTCACCTGGAGAAGTGTCGGGTAAGTTACCCAGACTTTTCCCGGAACTCGTCAACTGTATAATGTATCTAGATATTCACAATACAAGGATTATTTATCACCTGTTACAGCAATTTATGCCAAATGAGAAGCATGTTAAGAGCTAGCTATATTTTAAATGCCAACGTTTGCTTTTCAGTAAATTTTTGATTTTCAGTAAATTTCCAACTTAGTTTGTCAGTTGGACATTACTGAAAGGCGCATTTTGAAAGTTATTTTTTGTCTTCTTTTTGGCTATAAGTCTGGTTTATTTTCACTTCCAAAAAGATTGTTTGCATTCATTTCGTCGTTCTCCATATAATTTCTCCTCTTGCTCGAGTCACTTTAAGTTGTCCCCGTGCTTTACTTGTGTTTGAGACGACGACTCCTTTTCTTTCTGTTATTTTCTTCCCCTCCTCCTTGTCTCTCACATAATCCCGGCATGTTCTCTTCCCCAAAAAACGACCAAAAACACAAAGCTGGAAGAGTTGTAACCAGTTCTGACCTGTGCCCTTGTGTGTGTTAGTGTGTTGTTTCTCTCCTTATCCCTGTGCCGTGTTGACACAGGCCAAGTGGGCGGCGTCTATCACTCCATGGTGTCCCTGATGGACTCAGTTCTGTCAGTCATGGACAGCTGGGACTGTAGGAAGAAGGACGAGTGTTGTGCCCACTGTAGCTGCCTAGTCTGCAGACACCCGCAGCTCTTTTAACAATTGGGCCAGAGGAAGAAAAACCCTAAAAACGAAAGAAAGAGAAGTCGATGTTTGTCATTTTTTACTGTGGTTGTGCACGTCTCATATTTCAAACCAATACTCTGAAAAAGAGGGGATACAGAGCAATGTCTGAAAGCCCTTCTGCTGTCTCTTGTTGTCTCTAAAGCTGATCGCAAGGACAAGTAGCATGGTACGGTCAACCTCATGTGGCTCGGTCTGTCATGATGTCTTAGGGCGAGCTGGAGCGCCGATGCATCACACACAAACTGTACACGCATACACAGCACGTAGGCTGATGGACAGGGATTAAGGCAATAGTGAAGAAAGATGCACTGTTTCTGTTTCCAGTGGTCCTTGGTCCCTCTGTGTCTGTTGTTCTGGCCTTGATTGAGTCTTCACACAGCATTATGGTGTTTCATCATCTCTTCTACTTGATTTCTTTCTTTTTTAGATCACATTTTTTGTCATCCTGTCCAAATTTAGATTTTTCTCAGTAGTATTGGATAGTTTCATTCTGTATGTCCATAGGAACTCTGGATCCACAAAGAACTGGTAGTCATTCAAAATTCCAAAATGTGAACACTGCTGTGACTGACAGGGCCCATAGTTACTGGGATAGGTTCCAGGCACCTACTACCACCAACAGGAATAAGTCAAAGGAAATAAATGAATGAAAATAATGAGCACTTGAATTAGCAACGTGCTGTGGTGAACACTGGTGAAGAATTTAGAAGTATGGGATTTAACTTGTAACAAGAATGGTTTGTTACACACACACTTAACTGTTGCTACCACACCATTAAATTGGATTTGTAGGTTGTAGCAACTCTTTCTGTGTTTTCTGTGGCTCCATAGTTCCAGGAACTGTTTAGACTTGTTGCGGTTTCTTTGTTTTCTTTTTTGCCACCAGGAAAAGTTTTGGGAACATTTGGTTTTGTTTTCTGTTGACAGTGACAGGCAACAGGACATACTATAGCTGCCAGTAAGAGTTCTGGTCAGACTTGTTTGTGCCATTGTTGGGACCACAACATACACAACTTTTTCTATTAGTTTTTATGTGATGTTGCCGAGTTCGGGTCATCTGCTGCTCTGTGGTCCGTGATGTGCCGTCGTCTTCGTCTAAACATGAGCATGAGCTGCTTTGTGCTGGGCCTCTTCTTCCTTTCGTCCTGCTCACTGTGGTCACATGTTGTCTGTCTTTGAGTCTCCATTCTGCTGCTCTCATTCTTCTCATGTCGTCTGTTTGACTCTGAGCAAACTCTCTCCGCTTTACTGTGTATCCTGTTCACTGTATTGTATCAATCAGGTGACGGACTTATACTAACGGCTGTTTTCTCTTCAATGCAGATTCAGCATGTAGTGATTCTTCAAAATCAAAGGTAACCGTCATCTCTCATTTGATTGTTGTTTGTTGCCAGTCCTCAGTGTCTAACAGTGTGTTCTAAGCAGGGTTTATGGAGCTCAGGGAGGGATCAGTGCAGTAAAGAGATGCTGCGCTCGTCCTTCTTCGTCAGCCGCAAGCGCAAGAAATCTAAAGCCCAGCTCAGCAGCTCGGATGATGACCTGGACGGGCCCCGTGTCCTGGATGACGGGGGCACGCCGACGCCCGTGTGGTCACCAGACAGACAGACCGAGGAAGAGGAGGAGGAAGAGCAGGGGAGGAGCAGATTGAGCTCAGCCGACCAACTGGACGACCCAGACAAACAGCCCATGTCCCCTGAGGTCCACACCCCCTCACCCACCCACTCCCCCACCCTGAGCGAGCGTATGTCTATGGTCCACCAGTCCACGCTGTCCGACCCGCCCGGTAACTATGACGACACAGTGTCCGACCTGGGAACCATGAACAGCACCAGCTCCCAGGCATCTATGCCCAGAGTGAGGCGATACCGGGGTCTGCCTGTGGGCCCTGAGGGTGTAGTAGGAGGTCCTGGAGCAGATGTGTGCTCCATCACCTCAGACTACTCAACCACCTCCTCCATGACCTTCCTCACAGGAGGTGATCTGAGTGCCCTGAGCCCAGAAGTCCAGTCTGTGTCCGAGAGCAGAGGCGACGACGCAGACGACGAGCGCAGTGAGCTCATCAGTGAGGGACGTCCGGCTGAGACGGACAGTGAGAGTGACCTCTCTGTGTTCACCGTGGGCCGGGACAGCGTGGTCCTACGACCGCTGCAGTCTCACAGGCTCATCGAGGGGGACACGCTCTCCCGTAAGAAGGCCCAGAAGACCACCAGTGAGTCCTCTCTGGAAGGCCGTAGCGATAAGGACTCCAGCAGGCTTTCCCAGGCCATGGGCTCCACCAAGGGTCGATCCAGTGGTAGTCTCAGTTCCTCGTCCCGCAGCGAGCTGGACAAGACAGAGCCTGCATGGAAGCTGAAGATCACAGACCGCCTCAAAGTGCGCCTGCGCATGTCTGTGGATGACATGTTTGGGGTGGGCAGCCAGCGTACTCCTGAGGGCCGAAGCAAGAAGAAGAATATCAGGCGGCGTCACACCATGGGGGGACAGAGGGACTTTGCAGAGCTGTCTGTGCTGGACTGGTCCCAGCCCGTGTCCATTGGCCCCCGGTCTGAACTGTCTGCTGTGGATCGACTCAAACCTAAGTGCAGCTCCCAGGACTTCTCAATCGGGGACTGGCTCGCCCGCGAGCGCCACCGTACCAGCAACCCAGAGGTCAGCCTGGAGCAGGAGGATCAGCAGGGGGAGTGCAGTGCCTCAGCCTCCTGTGAACCGTCCCCTCGTCCTGAGGCTGTTAACGGGGAGGTACCACCGACTAAAAACCTCAGCCTCGCAGCCACTGCACACCCTCATAAACTCACCAGCTCCCAGGTGGTGCACTCGTGCTTCTACCAGTGCCTGTGACCTGTCCCATGTGGTACCTGTGTGTGGGACTGTGTGTGTGTATGATGTTGTATGTGAAGCGTGAGCATGTTGTTGTTGTCTGGTGGGTGTGGAAATATGAATTAATGCACACAGGGAGTGTTGCTCACATTTAAGGCATGATACAAAAGTTGTGAATATTTATCTTTTTTTTTTTCATGACTATGGGATGTTGAGCAGAAGATGTTCATATTCCTGAGAGGACCTGTTGCTCACTGAACAGAGCCTGTGAAGCTTGTGTGAGGAGGTGTACAAGATAGTTTTAGTCAAGTGGCTTTAAAGATGAACTTAGAAAGAATAGGATGCAGTTATAGACAGAGTTTCTAGTTTTGCAGAGAAGCTATTTTTGTGTAAAGAAAGTTACGGTGTTGAGTCTCGGTAACCAAATGAAGAATGTACAGACTGCTGTAAAACTGACTAAAAGCTTTAGATGCTTGTGTTCATTCAAAAGTGTAGAAATGCTTTTTCTCTGTGTACTTGAAACTGTTTTGGTACAGCCTATGTGCTCTGAAAGGGGCCTTTCCAAAGGTACAAAGTAGACATATGGGACACTGGACATGTATACAAGAGTATACTAGAGACTTTAATCCCACATACATGGTTCGAGAGCAGTGAACAAAACTGTCTGATGCAAGTATTCAGTGTTTGTGGTCCTATTGTTAGTGACTGGATATAGTTTGCGAAGAAAAAATTGAAAGAAGAAATGGGTAAATCAGAGTCATGTTTTTCAGGAAGTGCCTAACAACGAAATGTAAAGGGTGCCATATTGTCTTTGTTGAGATACACGAAGATGTTACTGTGAACGACATTTTTATCCTTGACTTTCACAGGTTTCTGTATCAAAATGCCGAGCTTCCATTCCTTAGGCATTCCATTCTGGTCTTAACACGTTTTATACTTTTCCCCCCATTTTCATTTTTGATTTTAACAGAACTTGAATTTTAAAAATATTCCTCGTGAAATGAGTAACTTAAGTGTATATAAGCGCCATGTTTTAGCTGCTTTTCTTTTCATTTCCATATAATTGCAGGTTTAAGTACAGTATTGTAAGATGCTCACAGGCCTTCAGGTGTTGTGGGCGGTTTGGTACTTTGTTGAGCTTGAGGCACCAGGAAACTCATTGAGCTGGACCATTTGTATCAATGCTGTGTCTCTCTGATCGCGAGAGGGACACAGATTCCTGAAACACTGGAAATAAATTTTGTCAATGGCAAATGCTTCTGTCAGAGTGTTTTTGTATATAGATTTCTCCCATATTTTTCCTTTATCCTGTTCCAGTCAATAAAACAATGATGCTTGATTACCTTTTTAAAAGACCCATAGCTACAAATTTGTAGTTGCAGTGCCTACCTAGTCCACAAGAGGGTGCAGTGGCTCAAATAACGGGTTACATTTACAGTGAGACTGCAACGTGTACGTTTCAAAATGCTTTATATACAAGTTGCACTTACAACATAAAGACTTTAAACAATATAAGATTTATACACTTTGTACATTGGCTGACTAGAAACCACTGACGGTACTAAAAGAAGGTCAAGCCAGTTACACACAGTTTAAATTAAACCACAAAAGTAATGGGAATAGTTCATCATAGAATACTAACCAATATGTCAGTTTGGAGTTCATCTGCAAATTAAATATTCATTTGATTATTTGAATGCTATCTTTCCAGCAGATATATGTTACAGTTAAAGATAGTGTCATAACTTGAGGTTTGAAACCAACATTCAGAAATGACCGTGATCTGGCTTTCTAGTCATTGACAGAATACACAGACAAGGCCTATCCATAATTAGTCAGTGGGCTCCTAACAGAAACATTTGACCCACAGTAAGGCACGGTGACAAATTCAGAAATATTCAAAGGGAAAATACAGTTATCTTTTTGTAAAGACATTAGATTAAAGATTAGAGAAGAACCGAAGTTCACATTGTGCCCTTGTTTTGTAAAGCAACTATGACTGATGCAGCCAGACATTCACTCAATAACATATAACTACTGTAAGACACTGAACAGAGAAACTGGGAGTACTCTTAAACACCATATCAGTAAGTTGGCAGGTTATCACATACTGGCAGCCTTTCAAAAGGTACATGTCAACATAATGAAGAACTGATAATAATAATATTGTGCTGCAAAGCGCTTCGTTAATGTGCCACAGTTGGAAAACGTCACACTGTTGATCATCAGTTTGTCCACTAGAGGGAGTACTACTCCCTAACATATCTTCTATTCCAATAGATACTGTAGAAGACTGTCATTTTACGGTCCTTATGCCAGATTTTTTGCCAGCAGCCAGCACAATGTTAGAAGGGATGTTGTAGGCTGAGGTCACTTTGCACATGCAAACTCTACACCTCACAGGGGACCGAAAACCAGACTGAACAGCACTGAACAGAGGGGTGGATCAGCCTCTAAAGATATATTGCATATTGTGCTGTAGAGCTGGCTGTGGTTTAGAACTGGAGCCTTAGCTGTCCTCCTCTTCCCGTTGGTCATCTGTCGGGACGTCTGGGACCCGGAAACACTCCTCAAAGAAGTTGACAAGAGACTGGCTCAAGTGCTGCTGTGTCCCCTCAGTGTGAAGGAAATGTCCTTCATCAGGGTAGATCTGTGGAAGAACAGAGTAACACTTGCAAGTTCAAGTAAGACCCTTATGAGAGGACTGGTCATTATTAAAACGATCCATAGATTAAACTTTATGTTCTACTAAGACAAAGGACTTAGTGCGATAGGTGTGATAGAGTCGGCCCCCTCACCTGTAGACTATAATTAGCCTTCTCGTTGATTAAATGGTTGATAAACTTGGCCGTGTGCTGAAAGTGAACCTTGTCTGTGAGAGATGAGAGTGGACAGACACATTAGGCTTGATAGTGTTTCACTGACTGCATCATTAAGAAGTAATGGGTTGCCAGACAGTGTGCTGTAAATCTCTCACCGTCAGCAGTTGGGTGAACAATCAGGTACTGCTTCTCCACCAGCTGACCCGCTCTGTGTGCTAAATTCGACATCTGACAAGAAAAGAAAAGCCCAAAAACATCTCTTTTTAATTGGCTCCAATTACCATCCATTCACAAGAAAAGCCCCGGCGTGATTTAGAGACGCTCAAAAGGTTTACCATGTAGACCCGGGAATCTGTCTTTGAGCCAAGATATCTTTCTGAAAATGCAGAAGCTGTGGAGAGAAAAAGAGGACAATTTAGATTCTCAAACAGACTCTATCAAATATAAGGTGATGGTTGAGGGTGTATATGGAGTGTGCTGTGTGTGCACTGGGTTGGTAATGGCATAGCTTCTTGATGTTCCTGTGTTCCTAAGTTGCTGATGAAGAAGCTATTTTCTTCCCCATACCGTAGAGTTCAAAATCTGTGATGGGTGAGACCGCTGTTCCACATTTGAGTTGCGTGAATTCTTCTGAGCTTAATAGCAGTGTGGCTAAGTATCCCCCATAGGCCTACACAAGTACAAACAGATTAGCATACACAGCATATATTCAATTGTCAAAAACATTTCGAGCTTACTTTTCCATAGACTCCCATACGGTTCTTGTCAATGTACGACTCTTTTGATATAAACCTAAAGCGAAAAAAAAAACAGTTATAAAAGTGATGATAATAATAATAATAATAATAATAATAATAATAATAATATAGGATACTGAAGGAACCTTAGCGCCTCCAGCTGGTCCCGCTCCTCCAGTTTTCCCAGTTTCCTCCGGACTTTGTGCAGGAGATTGGTGCCCTGAAATCCGCTGCCGTGGCCGTCAAAGCGGATGACGATCGTGTTGAAGCTGCTGACCAGAACCGTGGCCCAGTCCACCTTAAACTGCTCGGTGACCATCTGACCTCCGGGGGTACCGTCACTAAAAGAAGAGGATATTTTTTAAATGAGGGATCAATTGGACAGAATCTATAGAGGCAAACTTCAGACTTCAGAGCATGTACAGGCATTATTTTCCATTGCAGTGTCTATGAAAGCATTGCATAATGTTACACCATCGAATTGATTTTGACAAAAGAAAATAAGTCATACCTTTCAAGCTTAACAACAACTTTCAGCTACAGTGAGAAATGAACCGGCTGTTGTTACATGCTATGCTTATTTTCTCATTTCTGTTTACAAACACATTTCCAAATTAAAACATAACTGTTGACAATAGAACACATACATAACAGATGTTGATGAGATATGAGTTCATTCATAGTTTCTGTTTCTATTAAGCTGTGTACCCCTGGACAATGGTTAGTCGGAGACACACCAACAAATGATTCACTCTCACAGTTATTCAATATTTTTTATAAAGTAGCTCTCATAACGTGTGTGCGGACAAAAATACTCACACCAGCAGCAGTAGTGGGTAATGGGCTGTGTCCACAAACCCAGCTGGCTTCAGGATCTGCATTGTCAGTGCTTCAACCACAGACAGAACAAAGTTACAATAGTTATAATGTGGTTAGGTTCTTGTCTAATTGAATGGGGGCAGCAGACGTACTGTAGTCGTCAATGGTGATGGTCTCATACTCCACTCTGGGCATCTGCATGTTGATGTATGTCGAATTTATCCTGTCATTGGTCTCTATATCAAGCACCTCTGTGGAATAATTCAGTTTTTATTTTACTTTCTTTCTCTCTGGATGAGAAAACTAATTTTGACTAACAAAAAATTGAATGCATGCAAGTTATTATGGCATATATATATGTTCAGTTAGAATATGCATAGCCTCAGCATTTAACTAGGGTAGAGGCTATACAAAATATACAAAAATGTGTCGTATATAATTGTAGTAAATCAGAACATTTCTCGGGGGTTGTGGGAATTTTTATTTCAAGGTGAAATACAATTTTTTTTAAAAAGCTGATACTCACTTTGTTTATCAATGGTGCTGTAAATAGTCACACTTGGTATATCCGGGCCTAGAAAGAGAAGTAAAACGTTGAAAAGATCATTTCAATCTTAAAAGTAATCCTCCTGATCGTTTTAATCCACTTCTTTCCCAAGAGAAGTGCTGGCCAACTGCTATTTCACAGTAGAGCTACTCTCCAAAGATCCAATTAATGGAAAAAGCCACTGGCGCTGCTGCTCTTTGGGAGTGAGGCCCTGAACAAACCGCTTCCATGGAAACACTGCATTTGTCTCAAGGCCTTTAAACAATAGTGTCTCAGGAGAAAGAGTGGTAAACAGGACCACAATAACAACCACAGGCCTAGTTCTTATCATTTGTCATTGAATACTTAAACCAGGAAGCCGCATACATCAGAATTGAGTTAGAGAGAGCGAATCACAGGGATCCCACAGTGGTTTGAGGTAAGTTTAATGTCCACTTTGATAGAAGCCTCCAGTGCATCTCAGAGCACTAATTCAATTACTCAAGATGGATTCTTGTGTGGTACTTGGTGAGACTGACTAAAATATAATCAGGAAATTTTTGTCTTCACACAGTCAGTAAATACAAGGATGCAAGGATCTTCAAGCTAAGGGGTAAATGCTCTAAATCTGATGCTGTAAAATAGAGTAGACTTCATGTTGAGGCCTTTTTGTCAGTGCTTCCTGGGTTAGGAGGGGCTAGGGAGGGGGCTGGGGTAAGGAGAAACGAGCCTCACAAATAGGTAGTGCCAGAGAATAAAGAATTATGCATGAATGAAACAAAGCCCAAGATAGAAAGATTGAAGGCCCTTTAAATGAAACACAAAGTAGCTGTATTATGAGATGCTTGCTGTTATGTTTTGAGAATAACTGTGGTAGAAAACAAGGATCAGAATGTCATAAAAGGAGCTAACAGCTGGGGGCATGCCTGCTCACCTTTGCAGTTGAGTAAGAAGTAGCGCATGTCGTGGCTAAAAGAGACATCCACGTAGCCACATTTGAACTCACACGACAAGCAGCAGCGGTTGAATGGAGGGATGGTGTCTGCGCTGTAGGAGGGCAGGCTGTAAGTACCACTCACAAACAACTCTCACCAAACGTAGTTCAGCACTTTACAAAGTCGGGATCATACCTGTACAAGTGTCGAGTTTTAGGGTCGTCTTCTGTGCTTAGAAAATATCTGCAAATACAGAGTCAAACGGTTTGCACAGGGCACACTACACAGACATAATGTGAAAAGTGTATACATTATGAATAGGACAGAGCACTGCATTTATAGGGGGAAAAATACAATGAATAAATACTCTCAGGTACTTTTTTATCAATTACTTTTTTAATTACTTGATCACTTTTTGGATACTCACAGTTACTTTTTCACTCAATTACTTTTTTACTTTATTACATTTCGGGGAATATTTTGTAGTATAGTTATAGTATACAGTATAGTAGTATAGTAGCACTACTGAGGAAGAAGCATTCTGTCAATTTGCAAAATGAATTGATAGATTTTGATCAAAATGTCAAGAAATGACTGATTAATACAAAGTGTGTGAGATGTAGAAGTAGATTTTTTATCAAAACATAAAATACTATCCATGGTACTTCTATGCAGAACATTCAAACATCTTACATAAGGTTCCTCTCATGATTGTAGGCCAGGATCTTGGTGACGTCCCAGTCTCCGGAGGTTAGTGACTGCAGTATGTCTGTGCTGCTGTTCGGCTGCAGCAAAAACACCACAAAACAAAGTCAGCTCAAACTCTCAAACTCTCACAGGGCTAATAGAAGAAAAAGTTAAGTGCCATAAGTCACCATCGATGTGGACATAGAGATGTGGAAAAACTTTCCTCTCCCGCCCTGAGGTATTGCCCGGGTGAAGAAGAACTTGTGTCCGTCTTGGGAAAAGAGAGGAGCTTCGTTCTAAAAAAAAAAATAGAGACAAAAACAGTGTGCAGCGTGTGTCTGAACATATCTTGAGGGCTGGAGAGTCTGCTGTTGTTTATTCATGTGACAACATAAACTCAGATAACACAGGTCTTGCGTGTTGAGTACCTGTCTGTGCAGCCAGCCTTCACTCTCATCTTCATGTTTCTGCCAAATAAAAAAGGCATACATTTTCATATTAGACCAGGTGTAAGAGTAATATAGTGAGTTTGTATGACATATATAAGGTTTAACAGTAATTAAGAAATGCACCAATCACACAACCACATCAGATCAGAATACACGCTTTAGATAACCTCAGTTGTTAAATGTGGGTTACTTCCTTCAGACTCTGACCTTGATGCAGACTCCAGTGGTGGCCTCACACAGTGTCAGTATAGAGTTGTTCTGGGCCCTGTTGAGCCAGTTCACAGCCAGTTTGGTGCTAGTGGCCCACTTCACTGAGGTGATGTAGTATTCTCTCCTTCATAAAGAAATAAAAGATCAGGATATGTTAGAACCAGACAAAGCCTCTGTCTGGGACATCGTATGAAAAAAGCCCAGGGCTAATCTGGAGCCTGTTATCCGAGGTGTGTGCCGTCACTCACCCGATTCGGGGGTCATCGGGCTTCTTCATCAGCACCGTGTGCAGGGGACCGTTAAAGCTCACCACTGACAGGTGCACCACAGGGTTTTCCTCCCCGGCCTAAAACAGACAGGTCCATAAACAAGGTAGGGCAAGGTGGTATCACCAAGACACTGGTGATGTGTATCTTACTCTGTCAAGCAACAATATTTCTATATAGGACTGAGAAGACAAGTTGGGATAGAATGCACAAGGAAAATAAAATAAAACACAGGTATTGAAACTGTGAGATTTAAGCAGAAATAAAGTGTGATTCTGAATCGGAAATTGCATGGATCAAGGACGCAGAAGTCAAAGAACACCCGGAACACAGTTTGCACAAATGCCAGACAACGTTAGAATAGAATTTTCAAGTTGTTGTCATACCTTTGGGTAGTGATACTCCCAGCTGCTAGGGTAAGGTGTCCCAGTAAAGAAGGGGACCTCCATTTTAGGCACCAGTGTGTCATTGATGGTCATGTAGGCCAGGCGAAGTCCATCTGGAGACCACCAGTGTGCTACATGAGTCTGCAGAATCTCCTCTGAAGCAAAAAAACAACATCCAGGTAATTATATCGGCGAAAACAGCGTGTCGCCGATATTATGGAATCACGTCGGTGTTCCTAGCTGTGAACGCGATAACTCAAAAACGAATTGCCGGATCAGTTTCAACATTTGCACACAGGTGCATACCATAAAGACGCCGAACTGTATCGATTTGGGTACTTCTTCGATGAATAATAATTAA
>JAVQKC010204353.1:0-10868 GCA_036025475.1 Philypnodon macrostomus | reverse complement strand
TAAGGCGTATTTTCAGTTGTTTGACACTTTTTTGTTAAGTACATATTTCCACATGTGTTAATTCATAGTTTTGATGCCTTCAGTGTGAATCTACAATGTCAATAGTCATGAAAAGAACGGAAACTCATTGAAAGAGAAGGTATGTCCAAACCTTTGCTCTGTACTGTATATTTATAACAGCAGCTGGTCCAGGGACTACAGGTGTAAATTAGCACTAGAGCTGGTACAATGCATCTCTCCTTCCTGAGGTATATTGTACTCTGTTCCTGTTTCAATAAATAAAATAAAACTAAACCATTCTCAAAATTGACCACCATGCCAGAAACATTTCCACCTGTAGCACTGTAAAAAAAAAAGTTTAGCTGCACAGGGCATTGGAATTCAGCTCTGCAAGCGGGAGATAGAAAAAACGCACTCTCCGCAATCTCCGGGATTACACCTTCTGACCTGACCACGCCAAATCCCTTATTAAATACTCCTCAAAGTGAATTCTTCTACTTTCCTCCAGGCTGCCTTATTGACTGTGAGTGGCAAAGATCACTTTTAAATTGGCCAGAGGGAGAGCTCGGAACATCTGATTCTTATTAGGGAAGCCATGACATTCTACGGCTTGGCGTTTCTTTGATTCAATTTGATACAGTTGTTCTTTAGTGGTCTTGAGGGGTCAGTAAAGAACGTCAAAAGATTTAGCATTAGCTCTAGAGACTTGGCGTTTAACAGGCTTTATGTGGATGGGATCTCTTTATACAAATTCACAGTGACTATTTTATGTGTGTCAGGGAGGAGCATTGTGGTTTTGCACATATCTTCTTTCCTTCCAAGTGTATCCAGATTTGAGGCAACCACAAATGAAGAGCTCAGCATATGGTGCAAACGGCTTACAAAGAGAAAATAGGGGATGAGGCATGTTCTTCTGATGCAGATTATTAAAGAATTGTTTATATTCAACAGAAAGCCCAATATAAATCACAGGATTTTAACACCATTCTTTACTGGAAAACATTGGAACTATATGGAGTAACTTTTGTATATTGCCTTGGAGTTTGGTAGAATATAGTTTGACAATTTTTTGACTCTCATTGTAACAGCAAGGGCGTGGTAAAAGCAATGTCAAGTTGTCATTGATCATTTCTGTGATATATAACAACGGTCATGCAAACTTTTGAAATTCTGCACAAAAAAAAAGAACATTTCAACTAGATGCATTTTATTTTTATGCTGTAGAAAAGAATAGTCTGAAATAAGTGAAGCAGAACTAGGTGTTTCTGGATGGTATAAAGATTAGTCTTCTATATTGTGTTTATTCTAATGACTTTACGGCCTTGTTATTGGTGGATCGGTGAGGTTTAGCGGTCAGGTCAGTTCAGGGCAGTTTCCGTTGTTTTGATGGAACCATACTACTCCCTGATATGTGGTATCAAATTGTTGGTCTGTTGACGCAACAAAAGAGCATTCTAAAGCTTTCAGAAGAAGCCTTTTGTAGAGCAATATTCAGCATGTCTCTTTGCTCTTGCTTTACCCTACACTTCTACTTTGCAAAAATAATTAGCAGGTTCCTACAATATTGAAAACTGTCGCAGCTAAATTGAAAGTTCTTCTGAGGAATTCAGCAGCAGTAAGAAAGTATTGCTGGGTCGCAGGAGACATCACAACATTCTATAACCCTATAGATTTTAATGTGAGATGGGGGCAGGAAAATGACAAATGTATAGTGTGTGTGGTTGGTTAGGTATAAGGGGCTAATGGACCTTGTCACTAATAAAATAAAAATGATCAGATTCAACTTTTGTGGATTTTTTATTTCCACTATTATTATTATTATTTTTTTTTTTATTGTTATTATTATTATTATTATTATTATTATTATTATTTTCATTTAGTTAATACAGAATTCTGGCCCACATCTGAGGGTACGACATCATCACATTCTAGAACCTGCAACCCAGCATTAGTTCCACAAAGCTGAATTCACTTTGTTGTAATTCAAGTCAAAGCATTTACATTTTGGAGGTATTTTTTTCTGGACAAACTGCAGTGAAAAGTCAAGCTCTTTTTAAGTTACTCATACAAAACCAGTACTAAGCCAGTCTGTACCACCAACCCAGTAACAACCAGACATTTGAAATTCTTGCCATTGCTGTAAAACTGATTTCTTTCAACACTTTTCTGGTATTTCAAACATGCTTATAGTATCTACATCTTAACACACATTGTTTTTGCAAAGCAGCATGAAATGTCTTGAACCGTAGACATGTCAGCTCCTACGCTTTTGTGGACCCTAATCTGAGAGGAAAGAAAGGGGCAGATTCCTGGTCACGGATGACCCCGAGGCACTTTGACCTCTCTGGACGCACTCGACTGCTGGTGTTGACAGAGGCCCTGTGGGGGATGGGTAAACAAACCAGCCACAAGGAAAAAGACTGCACACAAAACAAAAGTATGGAGTTTTATTGGAAGCTGGGACTTTCTCAGACTTTTATGGCTAATTAGCATACAATACAGACAGTCTGAGTGAGCTAGTGAGTCTAGTTAAAATAAAAATAGTTCTTTGTTCAAGTTTTATAGTTTTTTGTTTTGCTGGATTCTTTGCAAATAATCCCCTTTAGTCTTATCTTGGTGCATTCCTTTCCTTCATAAATAACATCCAGCTTCCTCTTTACTTTCGATCTGTGCTATTGTGAAGACAGACAGGCCTTTTGTGGTTGTTAAGTGATATTCCTGGAGTTTTTGAACGACCTGGTGGTCTGTATATTCCTGGATCAGCCACTAAGAAAGTATATAAAGAGGATGTTGTGGAAGCTCATTGTATAACTCAGACAGACCATTTGGTTTATTGGTAAAAATAGTACTGCTGTTCTGAATATTCTGCATGGAGTGGTCTAGGGCTGCAACTAAGGATTATTTTGCTAATCGATTTATACTATATTTTCATTTAATCTATTAATTATCAGATAGTGAAAGGTAAGATATATTTTCTAGTTTGACACAGGTGAAGCTGAAACTCTTAAACCTGAAGACTTCTAGATAGAGCCCATTTACAGACAAATAAGGTTTTTCAACTTAAATGCAAAATTTACACCTTTTTGTAAAATTTTGGTAAAAAATAAATAAACAAATAAAAAATCCCCGCAAATAGAATGTTTTAGAGTCTCCAGTTAATGATTATTCGATTACTAATTTAGTTGATGATTGTTTCAATAATCAATTCACAATTCATTGTTTCATCCTTAGAGTGCACTACACACACACAGTGATAATCCCACTCTCCAACATTAGCATGGCTGACCTTTGTGCTTTTGCCACCCCCAAACATTTCTAGCCCTGAAACTTAAAGTCCCACAATTACCTCATCCTTGCTAAAGATGCCATGAATACATTGCCAATCTTGATCATATTTTACAATAATACTGTCTCATACTTTGCTGACTGTTCTCATTTCTCCCCTTTTTTGCACAGTTGTGAATATAGTTCTTTTAATGTTGAATGGAGTAGATCAGCCAATACTTACACACATACATACATACATACATACATACACACATACATACATAGTGGAGATTTTTCTCCTCTAAATGTAGTCTACTATGTCAATCCACCTATACTTGTCTCTGCTAACCCATTTTGTGAGTCAGTACATCTGCACTTGTGGCCTTTTGACACTGAATACTTTCTCATATACCTGCCCTGTTCTCCAGACGACATCTCCAGTCATAAATCTAAACACTAACTACAAACATACACCACACATGTAGGTCTATACAAACCCTGGAATATCTCTTTAAAACCCCCCGAGACTTTGATTGCGCTTGGCCATTTGATCTCGCCTTTAAGTCACAGGGCGAACTGACTCGCCCATTATTTATCTCCACAGCCTTGTGAGACTGGGGCCTCTCCCTCTGGCCTTGATGCAGAGTGTATTTTACTCGCCTGCGCTTCACTGGTGCCTAGAATCTCTAATGTGGCAGGCAATGGATGCTACTACTGATAGATTTGTGTCCCCAGGAGGCAGGTTTGTATCACTGCTGCCTGTCAGAGCATACATTACGCCATTTAAGCCAGAATGATCACTGCTATTAACCACAAAGGGGGTCGTGCTGAATAATTTAGACTAGTTAGTTGGTTGCACTGGCTTATCATTGAGCGGAGGAGTGATCAAATAGTGGCACTGGCCCAGTTAGGGAATATAAATAATAAAAAAGGTAGATCTCTTTGATTACTTATAGCACTCTGTTCCACTCGGCTGCCCACTGCTCACATCATTCGACACAGTGCCTCCTAACTGCGGACGTCTTGATTCCACTTAGCTGCTTTCAATGGCAAATCAATATATGCTTTAACAGATGGAGCATGGCAGTGGCTCGAGTATTCCTGCTGAGACGGTGTTGAGAGCGTTCTTTCTCTTTCATCTTCATCTGGATGTAGGTTCTGTGACTTATCCTTCACAGTGAATAGAAAAGCCATTCTTCTATATTGTGCTGCATGTTTGTAGGCCGAGAACTGTCTGAATTTGTGGTATTGCACTCCCTCTAGTGGATGTGTAAGTTATTTGCAGAACAATAATACACAAGGTCAAGTCAGGTTTATCATGCGTTTTTTTTTTGCGTTTTTTTTGTTGCTTTTTCTTGTTACTTGAAGTCCATACTGATTTCTAGTGGATTTCTATTTTAAATTTGAGATCAATTGAAAGTGACCAATTACCTGTGATCTGTTGTTGTTCAATGAGTTGTTTATAGCACACTTGAGGCTTTGGAAACTATGCCAGTGTATTTCTTCAATTTAATTACTGCTCATTTAATCTCTATGGAAGTAGGTCCATTATATATATAGAAATGGTACGTAAGGAATAGGTATTATTAGTTTTGGCTTTAGTGGAAGGATTTTTTTGTATTCTTTGTTTTATCCAGAAATTGCATGGTTGCATAGTTCTAAAATACATTACTGGATATACCGGCTTCATAACCGTTCACTACTGTACAGGTAAATTGATCATTCCTTCTAAATGAAGTACTACCTACAATAAGTATGCAAAAAGAATAACTGAATCAGTATCCAGAACTTATATATTATGTTTTATATAAACCCTTTGCCTTAGGTTACATGCATACTTACAGAGTGAAGCACTGCCCCTTTAAGTGACCTCTATTAATATTAGTGAACACTGGATGATGTAAGTACTGGGAAATTTAATTGGGCTCAAAAGACATGTACACTTCAGTGATGAAGGCTTTCACATCTATTATGTGTGGGCTTTTATGTCATATTGCTGCTTCAGTATCAAGAGCTCAAGCCCAATACATGTTGGTCTAGTTAGCCATACAAGTTCTATAACACTGAACCTTGTTGACAGTTTGGCAGTAATAACTGACAAATAAAATCACTAAATATATTTTGCATAGCTATACTTACTCTTGGGATTGGAAAACCACACTCGCATACTCTTCCAGTTCCTCTATTTGCCCACAAGAGGGTGTTATACTCAAATCTACACGTGACATAAGTCATGTTCTAAACTGCTTTAGTAGTTTGGATGGCCTCTGTAGCATAATTGAGCCCAAAAGGCCCAAACTAAAAAGTGGTAAGCCGCCTCAAGCAGCCAGGCTCTTGCATTGACCTTTACTTTGTGTGAAGCATGTCCTGTCCTTGCATTTTAGGGGTGTATTGGTGTATTGTCTAAAAATTGCCCATAATGAAATATATATTTATATATATATAAATATTTGCTAGTGTATGTACCAACCTCAAAACCAAAGCAGCTGTGATCTTTATAGACAAACAGTAGCATGGAAACTAATACAATAAATAACTTTAATAATTGTAATTGATCCCACTGTCATTTCACAAATGTATCAAAACAAGTCCCCACCAGTGCATGAACTACATTTAGTTTTTAAGCTTTGCCAACTTTAATAACAAAAGCAGCTGGATATTTCCAAATCTCTGTGATTCATATAGCTTATAGCCATGTCAGCGATGTAGTAATGACTCACTCATAGAACATAATTGTTGTCTAATGTTTTCGTGATCTGATCATATTTTTCCATGTACCATAACTATGCTCAGACCTGCTACATATCTCGGACTAATACTTGTCTCACAGAGATACCACCCTGGATATATCAATGTTATGAGCAACAAACCTACCCATAACACTAAATCCAAATATAATGACCTCTAAATACAGCCAGTGGATTGCATTTCAAGAGGGTGGGACAGTGCATCCACACCCAACTGTCTGACACTGTGAACAATGGGCCTGATTAGCCGTTTTCCATAATACAGTATGTTTGTACTGGGGGGTTGTATTAGTCATATTCAAGAAGACAGAATTTGCATCTTACAGCTCTCACTTTGAAAACATTAAAGCATTGTATTTGAAATTGCTATGTACATGAAATAAAATAGAAATTCACTTTTGTCATACAATACACAGTCTCAAAACATACCATCTTGAGACACATGTCAATAATAAACATGAGTGAGTACCTGTATACTGTCAGTTTCAGATGTAGTTGGTTGCTTGCCATTAAATATATATATTTAAGAATATGGAGGAAAATGTATGAATGAATCACCTGTAGACAGTAGATTAAACAAATGCTTTTGCTGGCATGAGTCAAAATGTGGGACATAGCCTCAGTTTGTGGGATCCTGGATTTGAGGTGAAAATGCTGTGCTAGCCAATGCAAAGTGGGACATCTGATCAACCCAACCTCACTTTACATATGTTTTAGAGTACCGTAGATACAATAGGAGATACACACATCATGAGTTTACACCCAAAGAGTTTCTCAGTGCAAATGGGTAGTAAAGAAGTTATAAATAGTACTAATAAATAATAAGTTAGTATTATTTAATGGGTAAATAATACTAAAAGTGAGTGGACCTTAGTGGTGCTGATTTTCAGGTATAAAAACCCTTGTTCAAACACAATTCATATTCCAAATAGCATAACAAATAATGACTTTTGCATGATGCCATTGGTTACATGGAAGTGCAAGCCTCATTTGTGGCTGCTTTATGTGCCCATACTGAACTGTCCCACATCAACCCGACCCACACCACACACTTTCACAAGCTCTTACGCCTTATGTCAAGCGTTCCATTTGTTAAAGTTGTTGGATTGGAGCCTGCCATCAGAAGCAATAAGCTTTAAAAACCACTAATAAAATGCAGAAACAGTTGGAACGAACTAACTCCAAATGTATCTGTTAACAGGCTTTCTCTTTTCTAAATCAGCTTTGTGATTTCCATTCGGCCTCTAACACTGACCACACCAAACCTAACCTTTTGATTTTTGCACGCACTTGTATATTGATGACCGGCTTATTCCCACCACCAATAACCTCATGGACATAGTGACCGTATCCGAATTTAAAGCAATAATAAAAGACAAACATAAACATAGTAACCATGGTGCGCCCCAAACAAACAGCAGACTGTAGTTCTTGATCTATTCTTAAATGGCTTTGACGGGCCACACGGAAGGAACTGTCTGCTAAACAAAAGCAGAGACTTCTGTTGTCGGATTTGCATGCGTCCCTATGGAATCTGTGACTAAAACTAATGGGAAAGTCCTGCCCAGGGATACTTTCACTCTCCATGCATCTCCCTCCACCGTGTCCTGCCGAGGTTCCATTCTAACAGTGACATTTCTATTCCCCGGTGGAGTTTAGTCTTCCCAGCTTGGTCAGCAGTCCTGCCAGTGGATGAGTTTCCACCATCCGCTATGTACCAGCTGCTTTTCCACTTCTGGAGTTGACTTTGGTGCACACACAAGAGACCCTGCTAGACCTCATAGGCTTTGCAGATTTTAAATAGACTGTGGGCTTCCAGTTTTAAATCCTAGTGTGTGATAATGATGCTTGACATTATAAACGTGCACATGCTGGGTGATAGTTCACTGGGGTGTGTGGATTCATGTGGTGGGAGGAGGTCTGTTGATAATTCACCAAGGCTGTAATTTAGGAAGGGGGTCCAAATTAGAACATATGGGATCTCATGAAAAGGACCAACACTTACATTGGCCTTACAGTTATTTTGGTCTGCTAAACATACTTACATGAGTCTATAATAAATGCACCCTAAATAGTAATGTTCACACGCCTTTAAAGGACAGTGTCTGTCTTTTCTCCATGTGTCTCCATCTCCTTCAAGGTTTCAAAAATTTTGGACTCCTGTAGCTTGACATTGTTCGAAGAGTTGGCCCTAGCACATATATGCTGCATTTATTTTAGCTATGTTTGGATATAGTTCGCCAGATATGGTCAAATGTAATTTGTTTCAGTTTATAAATAGTTTTTGGCTGATGATGGCAGTTGTCATTGTAGACCGTCGGGCGTTATACACAACATTTGTGCTCATAATTTAATAATATTACCTAAAGCCTCTTCACAAAATGCACCAAGAATAAAGTACATATTATAAAACATTTATCAGTCTCTGAGATTCTATAAAAAGTTGAGTTGATGGAATGAATAAAATAGATTTGTACTTTAAATCAGACCAATAAGGATTTCAGATATTACAGGACGATAAAGAGTATAATAAACTTAAAAGTTAAACAAGATCTTTAGTTTTTGGAAAAAGCCACATGGAACCACCTGGTGCCTGCATGGACGTATAGTACTGTCCATATGGGAAAGTTGATGTAGTGCAGAATATGATAGTGGTAGTGCACTCTGTGGGTCACTTTCATGTGCTCACATCTGAACTCTATTCATAAAACCTATCTATAGATGCCCTTGATGGAGCTTTAGTGGCCTCCTGCTGCACCAATCTCCTGCGGATAAAGCTTTTTGCTTCAGTATTAACATGGTGTAATGGAACCTAAAGTCATATAGCTGCATAGCTACAATGGGTGTGTAGAGCTGGAGCCCGAGTTAGATCTACACACAAACACATTTAAATACATTGAAGTTGACTTTTATAGAATCAAGAAAAATCAAAGCTAGGCTAAGCTTGTTTAGGATGTGATGAATGAGTGAAGTAAACCTACAGTAAGACGTCTCTGGTTATAACAGAGTGGATATAATCTGCATTTAAAATGCTGCTTTGAAGAATGAAGGGGCAGCTGCAAAGATGGGAAGTGCATTTTGAGAGCGATCATATGTCACTGAGTCGAGAGTGGTATATAGACTGTATAGACATGTAAAAGACAGTAATGCGATTCATGAGGATATAGGGGATACATTCATATGTAAAACAGACCTCAAAGTTTGAGCACATGACCTAAAGCCCACAGACATTCTGATCCTCTCATCTTCTCTTTATGTCTTTACTTATATACATAGTGCCACACAAAGCTACACACCAGCCACTTTATTAGGTACATCTTTTCAACCTCTCGTTAACACATATGTATAATCAGACACTAATTGACAGTGTATTTTGGCATAATAATAAAATGGCTTCCGTATATGTAAAACTTTATTTCAAGACCACCCAAAGCATTATACAATACTTTATTCACTCCACAGTCACACACTTGTGGTGGTAAGCTATTTTTTGTAGCCATTCTCACTTATAATAATTTGAATTTTACAGAGAGTGGTCCGGAAAAGAGAAAAATATCCACTAAACTAAAAGTGCAATGACATAAAATCATTTTATCTGAAATGCAGACCAAGACCTGCAGATGACCATATCTGGATCAGTTTGACATATATAGGCTTTATTAGGAACATGGGCTACCAAATTGGCCAGAGTGTCCTTTATTCCCCATAACTGCTGTGGGCAACAGTTGACTTTCTGTTTGTACCTACTGTATAGCAGCTCATTTTTACTGTACACCTCACACAGTTATTTCATGGAGACAGTGGGCTGTGCCACGGTGGAGTGGGACCATTAACTCATGTAAAAAAAAACTCCAGATGTTTTTACTGAGTCCACTGAGTAACTATGGAAATGGCATGCCATGATAGGAGTCTTTCATATGAAAACCACATGATTTCAGTGCCATGCAGCTTTTAATTCATCTCATAAAATCCACCAAATTGAATATAAAATGCATTAAAGAAGGCAGCAGTTAATTTATGAGCTCTTCCAGCTAACTAGTAATTAGAAACGTCTGAGTGTGAGGACATGCACTTTCTCGTTCGTCTTACATAAAGGGATTCAATGTTGCATGGTAGGGGGCCTATTTCCTTTGACCAAGAGCAGCCAGTTTGGTGCCAACTACAACTGCATACAATACTCTACCCAGGATGAGAGCGGCCGGTGGGTCATGAGAAAGTGCTTCCTTTTGAAAGTGTGTCTAATATACAGTAACAGAACATCCTCTGTCTGTGACCGAAGTTCCTTCACACACCTGGATAATGAGGTTTGTTGTTGTGTTGTAAATGGTTTAAGACAGTGGTGTGACAGATTTGGTTTCTCTAGATTATTTTTGAATATTTATAAAGAAAAACACCAACAAAATTACAGTGTGTTTTTTTTTTGTATTGTAGATAAAGTAAATAGGGTACAGTGGTTAGCATCATAGCAAAGGTCATGAGTTCTGTTCCTGGGCTTTGCGTGTTCTTCTCGTGCCTGGTTCCTTTAGTCATTCCACTTTTTAGTAACATGTACAATTAAAAAAGATAAAACAAAGACGTTTTGGTCACATATTTTTCTTTAGCTAACATTGCTTTGGTCTGTCATAATGTATGATATGGTTGAATGCAATGACCAGTAAAAAAGATGTATTTGAGCTGTTGGGGTAGATGTTGATAAATTTTGTCAGTATACTGGAAAGTAGAGTACAGACCAAAAGTTTGGACACACCTTCTCATTCAATGAGTTTCATTTCTTTTCATGAATATTGACATTGTAGAGTCACACTGAAGGCATCAAAACTATGAATTAACACATGTGGAAATATGTACTTAACA
>JAVQKC010204344.1:0-21699 GCA_036025475.1 Philypnodon macrostomus | reverse complement strand
TTCAGTTTAGATCAGTCACATTTACAGTTAAAGAGATCTATAATTCAGTTTAGATCAGTCACATTTACAGTTAAGGAGATCTATAATTCAGTTTAGATCAGTCACATTTACAGTTAAGGAGATCTATAATTCAGTTTAGATCAGTCACATTTACAGTTAAAGAGATCTATAATTCAGTTTAGACCATCTACCTTGAACTACCATGAAGTACCTTCAACTCATCACATATTGTACACAAAATAGCACATATCTTCAACTGTATATGTGACTAGTCTAACCTGAATTAGAGAATTATACATTACAGTGTCAGTGACATCTGCGTTATTAAATTTAAAGTAAAATATATCCACATACATAACTTCTCCTAGTAAGAATTCTGTTCCTGGATATCTCTGATTACTTCCTGACTAGGCAAAACAATTGCTAAAGATATCTCCTATTGTGGATATCTCTAATAAATATTTATGGAAGATATCTGCAACTCAATAACAGATATCTAAAAATACATTATGACTAGTCACAACTACAACTTAAGATATCTTTATTTTACTGTTGATTAGTCTAGTATCTAAAAGTCAATAAAAGTCATTACAAATATCATTAATTAAGAGGACTTTTAGATATCTTTAACTTGAATTATGACTAGTGAAATCATAATGTTGATAGTCATAATTCTGGATATCCTTAATTGAATTACAGATATCTACAATGATGTCACCCATAGAAATGAATTGAAAATGTATGGTGTGGATAGGTGGAATGCTGTTGTGGTTATCTAAAGTACATAATATCTACAGTTTATACTAGGAAGAAGTAGGTTGCATAGATCTGTATTACATATCCAGATTTTATATTCAATGTTAAAAGGGCTTGCCTAAACCTCTGTCAAATCAATTAAGACATCCCTTAAGTCTCTATGAAAACACTGTGTTAACCAAATGAAGGCTTTTCTGATGAGCACTAGCTGAGGCTGAGCTGCTTTTTTTTTTTTATTCTTCAGATGCCACGGACACCCAGAAACCCAAAGTCTGACTTTTTTGTTTGTTTTGTTTTTGTGTTTTTTTCATTCATTCATTCATTCCAGTGAAAAAGCTGCGCAGTACGCACCTGAGATGAACTTTACCTCCAGTGGTTTAAAGTGGCATTAAATGTGGCCTTAAATGTAAATCTGTCTGATGAGCATTATTTTAGCTTATCTGACGTGACTGCTGCTTGTTAAGACATGACCGACGCTATTGGTACAGAGAATGAATGAAAGGAAAAGTACCGCGACTCTGGGTCGTTCGCCCACACGCATCATGACCGAACTCTCAAACACACACATGCCGCTCACTTTCCTATCACAATCCTGTTTATTTACATTGTATCGAAAAAACATAAACATGTACCGTGTTAGCTTGCACTAGCAGACACGCTAGAGATGCTAAAACACACCCACACCCCCAAAAAGGAAGATGCAGGAAGCGGCGTCCTTCTCCGCGACCTCTCTGAGATGTCCAGGATCTCGTAGAGTAGCTCACAGGGTGCACCGGGGGGGTCACTATAAACGCACCTCTTCAGTCTGCTGTGTCCGGAGACTGTGAGGGGGTGTGACGACTGATGACAGTAACGCTGCCTCTCGTCCTTATAGCGGACCATTCACATCCACGCCCCAAACACGTGCACAGCTCCCGTGACGTTTTAGTAGTAACAGCCTACCTGTTGGAAACCGCTCGAATTACGCCAAGCCACTGACCTGATATACACTAGGAAAAGTTAGTGCCTTAATCGCTGGCGTGTGATTTAAAAGTATAAACGAGTTATTACGATGTAAGAGAGTGTGTGATGACCCTTTAAATGTGCTTTCTGCATAGTTTAGCCTACCGTGATAAGAATATCTACTGAATAATACTGATGTTAGCTTCAGGGGACAGATGGCGAGTAACTTTTTAAAGGATGTTGGTCAATGCAAAAAAATGACAGTTCAGAAAGGTCAGTGTAAATCTGCATTAGGCTACATACTATTACATACTATGATGTGAACAAGGTTAGCGACATGCATGGCCTACAGCAGGTCGGACTCAGCTCGTGTTATCGGGGGAGGGAAACAGTACATTTCCACTCACTGCTCGAGAATAAAATGTTTGGAAATTTCCATCTCGCATTAAACTACCTTTCCCATCAACCCTTGCGCATAGATGATTCGTGTATCGCGAGGGCCACCTGTAGGTTGTGACAGAACGCACACTTTATTGGGATTATGGAATGCTGGACAAATACCATATTATACAGTTTGACATTAAATAGGCCAACTAATATACAGTCCACTACTTAATAGAAAGTAGTTGGTTAATGTTTTTCTGATTTTAACGGTTGGTAGGTAGGTTATTCACTTCACTACTACCAAGAATCACTGCCTTTGTTAGTTCATGTGATTTGTGGTCTAGTTTATACATTAACCTTTCTTTATGTTTTAAAGTCTGGAAAAATCCAAATGCCAAATGCCAATCCAAATGCCACTGTGCTCTCACTGATGCTTGCCAAGTGAACCAACACAGGTTCTGTTTTAGGTGATTTAGTTCTCTTTTTAATTACTTTGTTATTGTAATTCCATCAGCATCTGTTTTGCTAATGTTGAATGTTTAACATGGGCATAAGAACTGACTTGGATGAAAAAAAAAACCCTAGACTACAAGTATCCTCATCTTGTTGATTCTAGTTGGCGTTACAAATACATTGGTTGTCTATTTAAAATATTACATACCAAATCTACAAAAACAGCTATGGCAAAAATTCCCCTCCTCACCTAATTTGGGAGCTATTGTTGTTTTGGTTTGGAATTCATTAAGTATGCAGTTGCCACGTCCAATACGAATTTATCAGGATGCCAGGAACTAAGTGAACATTGATTGTAACCGTTTTATATGTCCCTATATACAGGTATGGTTTAAACAAAACTTAGACATGGCCTTTATTACAGAGTCCTGAAGAATAGTGCACAACAGGCGACTACTAAAAATAGAGCAGCAGCACATAAAGTCCCTAAAGTCTGCTCAAATGAATCCTTTTTATGGTCCCACTCTTGACTTGAGATAACTTACTATTTTATTTTCCAGCTGGTTTTTAGAATATGGGGGTCGTAGAAAAGTCCAACCAGTGACATGAGTTGAGAATTAGCATGAAGTCTAAATGCAGTAGCAAGATTTGTTTGTATTGCCCCTGTCAAATAAATACATAGAATAGAGGGCCACCATACACTGTCTTAATGTTGTTTTTGTTGTTTTTATTACATTAGCTCAGACATTTGAAATTTGACTTAGTAGGCTGACTAGGGTTAGCGGTTTTTTATATATATATATGGAACTGCTGCGCCATCTAGAGGCATTTTACAGTCAGAACTAATGTGTGCATTGTGGGTAATTGGATAAATAACTCTTTATAAATACTGTTGTTGATGAAGATAGGCTGTTAAGATATTATTTCTGTACCTTCTGCCGTTTTTTATTGAAAACGCTTTGTCCCTGATTCCCTGTGGAAAAAGGTCTGGACATTTCATCAGAAACAAAATGAGAGATGTTTCTTTTAAACTGTTACACAGAATGTATCCTACTAATCAATAGATGATGAAATATGTTAAAACAATAAACTGTAAATTTTGCAAAGACCATTCAGAAACAGTGTATTTTGGAATTGTCCTGTCACGAAGAAATTTTGGAAGGAATGTAACAACTTCATAATTTGTAAAATTGATACTAAATTTTCATTAAGGTATGAACATATTATTTTTTTTGGTTTTCATGGAAAGAATACAAATATAAATAGAAAACTGGCAATTTATCAAATTTCATATTCACAAATGTAAATTATCATCATCTTCACCATTTTTATCCAGTTTTGGTTAAGGAACTTAACTTTACTTCTAAAAGCTGTAAACACATATGAATACTGTATGTCATTAAATCTTTTTCATTTATAAAGTTTTTGTAGTATATGTATTTATTGAATCCCCCTGGCATACTTTGTTACATGTCTTGTGGTTTGTTCCTTGTTCTATCTTTGTATTCGTAAACAACATATCATTTCAATTTAAAAAAGGAAAATAAAAGAAAAAAGAAAGAAAATGTAAACAAAAATTGAATAAATAACTACATTTTATTATTTAAAATGGATTTAAAAAATATTTTAAAAAAACACACTTTATCTTGCTGTCTTTTAAGCACTGCACTGACTGTCCCAAATATCTGACAGAGAGGTGAGAGCTTTGTAAACGCTGCACATCCTGGACCATACCATCGCCACGGGGCAGTGACTTCACTGTAGCACCACGGTCTAATTTCAACGCCAATAAAAGAAAAACTGGATAATTTTGCTCCCGGCGTGATACTGTGTAAATACTACCAGTATGTTGACTTTTTGTTGAACCTTTAAAGACAAACATATCAGTCGCTAGTTTGCGCACACACGCCCCACCCCTTCGCTACCAGGAAGTGGGCTGCCCGTCCTCTCAGCACGAAATCAGCTGAGTTTGAGCCTCCCGCCCCATCATGACTATGAACCTGTGCTCTGTTGTCACAAATAGCCGTGTGTTTAAGGCACGTTTGTCCAAATACTTACACCGATTACTGTGAAATGTAAACGAAAGGACGAGTTTCTGCTTCCTCTTCAAGTCAGACAGTGCTGGCGAGTGTGCATTGGCGCTTCCTGTGCTTTGTTTGGTGAGTCATAGATGCACCTGATAGCTACCCAATTTTGGTGTTTATTGCTGCTATATCTTCTTTGGTATGTGCCTAGCTCAGTTCACATTTGGACAATTTTTACGTTTATAATGAAATAAATTTTGAGTTGTCGTAAATTCATTCGATATTGCTGTTGCTAGCTAGCTAAACAATAAGTGTACACATATTAGTATTAGTAGCCTATTGTATTTATTACACTGTACAGATATGTGTTGGCTACACTAAGAAAGACGTGTCTTATTTAAAATGGTTGTCTTCTGTTTTTTACGCCTGTCTATATGCTGTGGATGTTTATTATATTGTGCGCTGTTCAGTTACATAATATCAGTGTGCTCTATTGATGTGGTATTCACTCACAGTGCGGCCTTGTGTTGTCTCCATTTTATCCTGTGCGCACTGACAGTTAAGTGAACACTGTACTTGACTAAACCCCTGTTGTGGCGCCAGTCAGGTGACTGCGGGGCTCATCGTGTACCATGCAGTTTGTCCACCCTCAAAACACACACACCTTTACTGCTCAAGGTTTAATTTGTTCTGCATAATAATTCACCACATTTTATTATCTCGAGCTGATTAAGCTTGGTAGCGTTGTTATAATTTGTTTAATCGTGGCGTAGTCAGTCAGTAGCCTGTATACAATATTGCAACATGCTGTAATATGTATCCACTGAACTTGCTCAGCAGGATTGTACAGCTTATATATATCTACCTAGCATACCACATTTGACATGTACATACAATACACACAATACACTGTACTTGTTTTGCCTCTAAAATAAGAATGTTATTAGTTCCAACATGCATAATTTGAAGGTATAATACAATTAACTGTCAGTATCTAGGTCAATTTGAACTAAATCATAACTAAATCCGTTATTATGATTATTATTATTAGTGTTAATATTTTCTTGTTGTCTGGTAATGTGTCAACGATAAACAAACTGTTGCCCAATATGATCTAAGACCTGCTGTGGCTACCGTTTCTTTCATACATTTCATAAAAGTTCCCTGCAACAATTTTCATAGCCCTGTTCCTCAGTTGGCACATTACTGCTGCATCAACTGTGGCACATGTTGCTACTTATGTCATCAATGGTAGAGCCCCTCTCCAGCTCAACTCCTCCAAGTCCAGATGTCCTTTAATCCTGCTTTCTATTCCTCTGCCCAGCGCCATTGCCTCAAATGCACCATAGTATTTTCAATTGGTTTTTGCACTTGACTTGAGCGCAGTCTAAACAAATAGCCATGGATACAATATGTTTTAAGCAGCATTCAGAAAAGGCAAAAAACATGTATATTTTACTTTCAATCCTTTACTTTTGCATTGTTTTTGACATGAGTATCTGTAACCTCAGTATGATGGCCCAGTCAGTCAGACAAACAGTGGCCAGTCATGAATGAGGACATTGTGTGTCAGTCAGCTTGTGGATGTCAGTCCAAACAGCTAATTGGCTAATTTTATTTGCCATTAATCCTCATAACAAGGCTCAGAGGGACTGGGATATCCAACACAGTTTTCAAACTAATACAAGTAAATTGTTTTTGTCTGATCACCTTTTATACAACGTTTTTGCAGGTTTTGTGCTGGACATGGTGACCTCATACTAATGCATCATGGATCCTGAGGAGAGCGAGTTGATGAATGACTACCGTTACAGGAACTATGCATCAGTCATTGAAAAGGCCCTGCGAAACTTTGAGTCGTCCACAGAATGGGCAGATCTTATCTCCTCCCTGGGAAAGCTTAACAAGGTATGATTTACAGAGAAAAGAAACCAATTCATTCACAGCTGCTCTTTGGTCTGTCTCTGGTCACAGAAATAGTTAAACACAGTTTCGCTTCAGCATTTGAGAAATTCTGGATTATTTCTGAGGTTACATTTTCTCAGATGCTTTTATGTTTCACTTCTCTGTACGAGCACTTCTCTGGTTCCACACTAATGTGAGTTGTGTCTTGTGGCCCTTACCCTAAGTCCAGCCATTAAGATAATTACTTACAAAAAAATCATTACTTTCTAGTATTTCAGTGTTTTCTTATATTGTTCATATTCTTCTTGCCTCTCCTTGCTCTTCCCTAGGCATTGCAAAGTAATCTCCGCTACTCCCTCCTTCCAAGAAGACTAATCATAGGCAAGCGGCTAGCCCAATGTCTGCACCCAGCTCTTCCCAGTGGAGTCCATCTAAAGGCTCTTGAGACCTATGAGGTCATCTTTAAAATTATTGGGACCAAATGGCTGGCAAAAGATCTGTTCATTTACAGGTGAGAACAGAGTTTTGTTAGTTCATCTGCAGATATTAGAAGACCATTATTAATGTGTTTTATTTGGGTTTCCAGTTCAGGCTTGTTTCCACTGCTGAGCCATGCAGCCATGGCGGTGAAGCCTGTCCTGTTGGCTCTGTATGAGCGTTACTATCTGCCTCTTCAAAGGGCTTTGCTTCCCAGCCTCCAGGCCTTTATTACTGGGTTATTGCCAGGCCTTGAAGAAGGACTGGAGGTCTATGACAGGTTAATATTACATATCAATATTACATTTTTGCTTTAAATGACTGATTATTTTAATAATTCATTAGAATGAGCTTAACATACCGTCTATCTCTGCAGGACTGATGCATTGCTACTGAAGTTGTCACTGCTCGTGGGTCAGCAGGTTTTCTATGGTGCTCTTTGGGGGTGTGCTTTAGTTAGTCCAATGGTGAGACTTCCAGCCTCAGTCTTCATCGTCACACACTTTGACCGCATGGTGTCCCTGAGTCAACAGACATATATGCTAGGTTATGATCACCATCTTGTGGTAAGTGTGCTATTCCATCTATACATCTCCATGTAAAATGTGACATGGAGTGGACTGTTTTCAAAGGTTATGCTTTAGATAATAGTCTGAGCAGCTGTCTGACCTCATTGTCATATGTCTTCAGGTGAAGTCATTATCTCTTTCTCTGCAAGATTCAAACGTCCTTGTTCAGAGGAACATGCTAGAAATCCTGCTCTACTTTTTTCCTTTGGCAACATGCCTGGTAAGTGTGATAACCTTTTATGTTACAAAATATTTCTTTTAGTATCTTTTAGTAAACAATGAAGCTTAACTAACATGCTGTGTGTTACCCAGACTCCAGTGGAGGCTAGTATTGCGATGAGTGTTGAAGACTTAGAAACATTGGTCTCTGCTGCACTGCTCACACTCCTCCGCAGAGACATGTCCCTCAACAGACGCCTTTATGCTTGGCTTTTAGGTAGTTATTTTTTAATATATTTTCACATTATGTTTTAAAATGACAATCATGTGGATTTGTTTAGGCACAGACATAAAAGGAGGCATGGTTGCTCCTCACCCTACCCTCTCTACAACGATAGAGGAACATACAACCTTCTACTTCAACACTTACTCTAAGGATTACCTAGTTCAGGTAAGATTAGGAATCGGATGCACCTAATAAATAGAATAGAGCACGTTGAATACATTTGATATGTACTGTATTACAGTTGACCTGAGTTAATTTTACTTAGGCCTTGATTAATGTCATCAAACGAAAGGATGTGGAGTCTGACCCAGAGAAAGTTGTTGGGTATCTGAGGCCGTTTCGCATTCTCATGAGCCTCCTCGATAAACCAGAAATAGGTAAAGCTCTCTTTATTGTTGTTGATTACTTCATCCTACTAATTTCCTCACTGATAGTAATAATTATTTGCTCAGGTCCAGTTGTTTTGAGCAATGTTTTACTTGAGCTGGTCAGAGCCTTTCACAATTACTGCCAAGAAATTCTTGGTGAGGAAGCCATTAACAGCTCAGTTCTACCAGGCAGGTTAATGAGGTAAGGCTTTACAGAAGTGAATGAATGTAAAATCTAATATAAACATATATAAAATATAAACTTTTCTGCCTTGTTTTAAACAGTAAGATAAAAGAAAACAGGAACGCCTCTGAGATTATTAAGACGATGAATATGCTCCTGAGTTCTGTGAACAGTGAATATTTATGGGAATATATGACTCGACGCTTCTGTACTGCTATAAGGTAGGTTAATAGGTCAGCTGTTTTAACCTTAAAATAGACCAAATAGATGCTAGAATGTTATACTAAATATTGCATTGATCACAGTTCCAATCACGACCCACCAAAACCCCCTGAGCCAGACTGCAGTCACCCAACCACCTGTGTCTCTGAGATGTGCCAGCTCATCATCTTCCTGCTTGACATTATACCTTTGGTAAATGACAAAGTTGTTCATTTATTGTATGTGTATGTTGTGTTGTTGCTACTAAACAACTACATTTACGAATTCAGAGAACTTTAACATATGGGATGTGTCTCCCCATAGGAGCTGCATGCAGACATCCAGTCTCAGTTTCTGCCTGAAATGTTGGGCACAATGTTGAAAGCCTTGCTGAGCAATATCTGCTCTGTTAGTCTAGAAGACGTCACACAGAGCCTACGGGCCTGCTTCAAGGTCCTGAGTAAAATACAAATGCCTGTTACTTACATGGATGTGGAGACAGGAGCAAGTACACAAGAGATGATTGCAACAGAGGAGGGCAACAAGATTAACCTGGTTAGACAGTTTACAGTGTGGCACATTTGTGTTTATGATGTATGTGACGTTTCAGTAGCCTCATTCTCTTTTATTTTTCGGCAGGTTTCTCATGAGAATGGAGAAAAATATAACAGTGCTGCTCACCTAAATGGCCACAGCAGAGACGACGAGCCCAACAAAAACAGGGGAGATGAGACGGAGCCTGCAGATGGTCTTTATGCACTCCGCTCTGAGGACAGCGGGTTGGGCATCAGTGCATCTCCATCAGAGCAACAGTTCCCTCCAGTGATAGGAGGGGGGCCCGAGGAGAGTAAAATGAACAATGACAGTGAAAAAGTGTGGCGTAAAGGGGGGAGTGTAGACAGCATGGCTCAGTGTCTTCGGGACATTCTGGCTTATATAAACACAAGGTAAAGTAGGAAATAACTGTTGAATTATCAATTTGTTTAGGAAATACAAATATTTAGTTGTAAAACTTAAAGGTTGGTCTAATGTTACTTTGTAATATTTCAGATACCTGTTGGTGCAAGTGGAAGATGTCAAAGTTCAAGATGAAGAGTCTCAGCCTACCCCATCTCCGACCTCTGTGGATCAGAAGAGCCGACTAGTGAGCATACCTGGAAGAGAAATTAAAGACAAACTCACTGAGCTCTTTATCCCAAACAAGCTGAAGCCACGCTCTCCATCTGACGGTTCAGTCTCTGTCGAGCAGCAGACTGTATCATGTGACGAGCGAGTGAAAAATAAAAAAGAGCGTCTCCCCTCTTCAGGATGTCTGCACTGGGCAGATGGCTATATGCCCCGGGGAAAAGCTGAGATTTCTGAAGCCTGTCGGCAGGCATTCACAGCATCCTGCCACCTTCTATTGGAATGCTCTACCTTCCCATTCTACCTCAGTGAGGAGGAGACACTGGCTCTCTACACAGAAATGTTTGAGCACTCAGGTCAGCAGTCCAATGGTTGAGCATCTTTTAGTTGTGCTACCTTAAAATCAGCAATATAACAAATTGAGTACTTTGTGTTTTTTCCTTTTGTAGGTAATAATGTTGATGATTTGCCACTGTGGCTGAGGTCCTTAATGACACTCTGTTGCCTATCGAGGGACTATTACATCCAACACACTGCCGTGGCCTGTCTGCTGGAGCTCATTAACCACTCTCAGTCTTTAGCGCTTGTCATCCAGGACAAACATAAGAGATACCAAACCTCTGACTCTAATCCACTGAGTGGGAGGCTGCAGATGGTCACTGAACCACCCATCTACCCCGCTGTGCTCAAAGCTATAGCGACAGAGACCGACTTTTATCAGGTTAGGAAATGTGTGTAAAAAGCATATGCACATACTGTGGGTACATTTGTAATGCACTTGCTATTTGTCCTGTAATTTAGAGGATGTCCAAAGTGCTGTGGACTCAGCTAGACACAGATCGTAAAGAGCAGCACATTTCCTGTGTGGAGCTCTTCTTCAGGCTTCACTGTTTGGCTCCATCTCCATCTATATGTGAAGACATAATCTGCCAGGCACTCATGCACAAAGACAAGGTGCTTATAATATTGGTCTAATCCTAGCCAAATATTTCCTTAATTTTTAATTCCTTTTTCAAATGTTATGTGTTATGTGACAACATATAATGTGCTCTCTTTGTTTTCTTTAGGCCATAAGACTGGAGGCATTACACCGTTTCACAGTCCTATGGCACCTCACCCGAGAGATCCAGAACAACAGATCTTTGTCCCTCAACCGCTCCTTTGACAGGTCTCTTAATCCAACATATACAGGACACAATAATAATATACACTAGACTCTGTATCAATTTATATATCAACATTTATTTCAGTATTTCATCTGTTTCCCTTTTAGATCCCTGTGTGTTGTTGTGGATAGTCTAAACTGTACAGACGGCTCAATTTCTGCAGCAGCTCACTGTTGGCTGGTCAGAGCTCTGTCTCTCAATGACGTCATTAGGATCTTGGAGCCAGTTCTCTTGTTGCTTCTTCATCCCTCCACTCAACGAAGTTGTATTCAGAATGTCAAACAAAACCTGACTGCAGGTAAAAAAATCTATGAAATGCACAGAAAACATAATTTAATATGTACTTTATGTAAATGTAATGTTTGTTTATGCTTTCCTAAAGGTAACCTAAAGATTTTAAACAGCAGAAACAGAAGCTCCACTAAAACGTCTACAGATACCATGGCAACCGAAGTTACTACATTTAACCTCAATAACATTGTTGATCGTGAATCATTGTGGACAGAATTAGACAGTGGTCCGGAGTTGGCAATAGCATCAGAAATGTTAGTGGCATCGCGGAGTGAGAGTGAAGAAACTGAAGAGGATGAGGAGATGCACGAGGAGGAAGATGTCAGTGAGCACACGGAGTCGGCCGACACCAGCGGAGCACAAGTGTCCACAGAAAACTCTAGCTCTGGCTCGGCAGTGTACCGCAGTAGTGAGGAGGGAGGTCTGGTCAACGGACTGCACAGGGTGGAGTCAGAGCGCACACAAGCCTCTGACTCTCTCTCGAGTGAAGACGACGATGACCAAGAACTGGAGGCAATGGCCCGCTCTCGTCTTTTAAAACAGGAGCGTGACAAAAGAGAGGCCATTGACTCTCTGTTCCGACACGTACTCCTGTATCCTGTGGCAGGCGGCTGGCCCTATCTGCTCCAGGGCCTGACTTTACTGCACGGTTTGCTCAGGAGCAATGTCCACACTTCTTTGGTGGAAGCGCTCTCCTCCACCTCTTTAGACACTAGCTCCGCTGCACATTTAAACCTGATTTCTAACCTTTTGCAAAGACATCAACAGTCCCAGGACGGCAAATCTTTCTACGGTTCCCTTCTCTCCTCATGCTCGTCCCCCTCCACACCCCCGGCCCGACTGATTGAGTTGCTCGTGTCGTTGTGTTTACGTTTTCTCCGCTCTCATTACCCATCCTATCTCAGCCTGGGACCTCACGACTTGCAGGGGAACCGGGAGGTGCAGGTGAGAAGTGTAGAGGTCCTGACTCAGATGATGAACCAGCTCAATTACATGGCTAGTACAAACAACGGACCCACACAGGAACTGATCCGTGCAGTCCTTTCAGAATGTAAAGTGCAGCAATATGCCCTACTTACACTGTCTGCATCTATGTATGTCAGCCAGAGAGGGACCGAGAAGGGGGTGAACAAGCCCGTAGAGCTGCTGGGAGAGGAGGGTGGGCTGGCTGAAGAAAGTTTGGTAAATCTGGGCTCAGGAGGGGCACAGGAGCAGTTTCCCTTACAAATGGAGCTACTTAAACTGCTCCAGTCTCTAATTGTACTGGAGTATCACCTGTGGCCTAGCGGGGCAGCAGCTAGTCAGCCCGGGGAGCCTCGCGAATCTCCAACTGCCAGCACTCCTTTGGCTCGTGAGTGGCAAACTGCAGTCCTTTTCCAGCAGTCTATTAAAGCAGCCCAGTATGTGCAACACCAACCGATTACAGCTCAGGGGATGTTTGTATCTGCCGCGGCCCGGGCGCTGCAGCCTCAGTACGGATATTCCATGCATCCTCACTGGGTGTCACTACTGTGTTCTTCTCTGCCTTATCTGGGACGCTCATTAGGCATCATCGTGGCCCCATTTATTAACCAGATCTGTAGGAACCTGGATGAGCTGGTCAAACAGTATGAGCATGATGGAGGAAGGAGCAATCAGAGGTAGGTTCACTTTTTTAATCTTCAATAATTAAGGCTTGAGTTTCTTTACCTGATGATCTTGAAATACATTATAATTATATTGGAGAAACGACGATATTATAGAATCACGTTGGTCCTACGTGTGAACGCAATAAAACTGCCGGATCAGTTTTAACTTTTGCACACGGGTACATAGACGCCGTACTGGATTGATTTGGGTACTTCTGCGATGAATATTAATTAATGAATTCACTAAATTAATGCCCTTTAATTGAGCCAATAATCCTGATCCTGTCATAGTGATCCGAGCTAGTGTATATTTAATGTATATAGGCAACTTACAGAGGTCAAATAAAGAATGTCTCAATAGTGCCCCCATGGTTTTGACCCCTATGGGACTTTGTGTTTTAGCCTGAGTTGCAGAAAAGAGAACATTGCTCCTGATTACGTCCTGACACTTCTTGAAGGCCTAACCACCATCACACACTTTTGTCTATTTGAGACAAAAAGGGTATGTATGCAGAATGGTTTATACAGGTCTGAAATCCAAAATACACATTGTTACATGTTTATTCATTCAGTTTATCACTTTTAGGCCCAGGTTACGTATGACATTTTGGATATTCGTAATGCACGTAATGCAGTGATTGAGGCCCTCCCACACATGCTCAGCAGCACGGCTCTGCTGTGGGGTGTGGTCTTGAAGGAGGAGAATCAGAGGCGCTTACTGGATTCATCACAAAACAGCAGACACAGTTCAGCCTCTGTCTACTTCAAAAGCACAAAGGTTTGTATCTGCATTATGTTGTTTAACATGCACAAATATTGGGATGTAATGACTGTATTGCTCGATACATAATTCTGTGTATAGATCCTGCGGCAGCGGATACTGGAATTTCTGGTTCCTTTAACGGGACAATATGGCACTCAGCTCATGGCTTCAGTGGGAGCAGTGTGGAACAGTAGGAAGAGTAAGAGGAGGCCCAAAAACAAAGTAAGTACAAAAAATTGTGGAGAAACATTTTCTGATTTCTGATTGTCTAATATTTCATGTCTTAAAGGTGTTACCTGTGGCCAGTGAGTCTCGTGTCACTATTGTAGATTTAGTGAAATCACTAAACACACTGAACACAGACACCATCCTCCATCTGGTTAAAGATGTGGTCAAAAAACCTCATCAGATAAAAGGAGACCAAGTAAGTCAATATATATATTACCTGCAATAATTACATGTTAACAGATACTTTAAATGATCTTTAAATTGAATCATTATGTTCTTTTTCAGAAGTCAGCCTTGGTGGATATTCCAATGTTACAGTTCAGCTTTGCTTTCATCCAGAGGTACGGTGTCCTAAAATACAAATGCTTAGTTCATTTTCTAAATGTAAAAAACAGAAGTAGTGACTAGTAGTATTGTATTGTTTAGTGTTTCCTCTCAGGTTCTACAGGAGAATGTTGTTCCTCTCCTCGCTCTGTTGAGAGAGTCTGTGCAGTTAAATCTGGCTCCACCAGGGCACTTTTTATTACTGGGGTCAGTGTAGTCACATATTACCATAGAATGAGAAATAACAGTTGTGTCTAATGCCTAAATGTATTTTGCACTTTTGCTTTCAGAATTCTCAACGACTTTGTAAATAGACTTCCCAATCTAGACAATAAGAGGGATGCAAGAGATCTACAAGTAAGACAGTTATAATCTTATTACCATGTTATGCTCATATCATTTGGATTGGTCTGACCTTGGGCCGACCTCTTATTTTGTTGCAGGAGGTGACACAGAGGGTCCTTGAAGCAGTAGGTGGAATAGCAGGCTCATCTCTAGAGCAGACCAGTTGGCTTAGCCGTAGCCTCGAGGTCAAAGTTCAACCACAAATGTGCCAGGAAGTGGACGATCATGATGATGCAGATATAGATGGAGAACTTAATGGTGAATTGTTGCTTGTGACTTGTCCATGAGTAAAGAGATTAAGTAAAGAAATGACTTTTTTTGCCTCAAAATTTCATTAGTTTAGGTCAACTTCTTTTGAGTACAAAAGCTCAACTAAGCATTAATGCATATGTTTTGTGTTGTTTCTTACAGATTCAGTGGCACAAGCTAGCACAATGGTCTCCTCATCAGCTCCATCTGTGTACAGTGTTCAGGCTCTTGTTCTTCTGGCTGAGGTTGGCTGTTGAAGATTTTTATATTATAGGCTGATCACCTGATTGTGTTTAATCATTCATTTGTATTGTTTCTAACTGTAGGTTTTGGCTCCTCTTCTGGACATGGTGTATCGGAGTGATGAGAAGGAAAAAGCTGTCCCTCTTATCTCCAAACTCTTGTACTATGTATTTCCTTACCTGAAAAATCACAGGTAACTACAAGAGTTTACCACAAAACCCAAATCCGTGTTGTCTTTGGTTCCTCTAACAGTTTATACATTGTTTAGTGCCTACAACATTCCCAGTTTTGAAGCTGGTGCTCAGCTGCTGAGTAGTCTGAGTGGCTATGCCTACACAAAAAGGGCCTGGAAGAAAGAAGTCTTTGAGCTCTTCATGGACCCTCTCTTTTTCACAATGGAGGCCTCCTGTGCACCAAGGTAAATACATATTTTAGAATAAAGCAAATTCTCAATTGCTAAAAATTGCAAAATAAAACATTTATCTCAAAAATGTTAACTTGTGTTTTTTGTTTTGTTACTTGGCAGTTGGAAATCAATCATCGACCACCTGCTGACTCATGAGAAGACCATGTTTAAAGACCTAATGAGTATGTTTTTGTTACATATGATTCATTTTCAGGGTTACAGAGTTCATTCTTTTAACTAATTTCAAAGTACTGTTTGTCTTTTGCTGCAGGCATGCAAAGTAGCTCCATGAAACTGTTTGCCAGTGCCGACCAGAAACCTATGCTGCTGAAGCACCAGGCTTTTGCGATGTTCAGTGGAGAAATCGATCAGTATCATCTCTATCTGCCTCTTATTCAAGGTGTGGTATTATTGATTTAAATTACCCTCAACCTGTTCACAACATGAATCTTTAACGTCCTCGTCTCCAGAGCGTCTGACAGAAGCTTTGCGGATGAACCCGAGCCCTGCCGTTTCAGCTCAGATGTTTCTGATGTTTCGGGTCCTTCTGCTGCGCATCTCATCTCAGCACCTCACTTCTCTTTGGCCAATTATGGTTACAGAACTGGTAAGACTGCATCAGAGCCCATAGCTTATTAATGGACTAAAAATCATCTTTTGTTGGTCAATGTAAAATGTTCAATTCTTTTTTTAGATACGTATATTTGTTCGACTGGAGAAAAGTCTGCAGGTAGAAAAAGAGAGCCCAAAGTAAGTCAGGGTGTAATGGGTGTAAATGTAAATGGCAAAAAAAAAATAATATAATTAAATTCTCTTCTTTCTGTTTGGTCAATGTTACAGACAGCAAAAACCTCCACGCACAGACAAGAATGGACCTGTGAATTTTTCTCTGGCTGAGTTAGACATGTATCTGTCAGCATGCAAGTTTCTGGACACTTCTTTGGCTTTTCCTCCTGAAAAGATGCCACTGTTTCAAATGTAAGAACACAGATACAAGTTAAAATTGGTAAAGATACTTGAATGTCTTGTTTTTATCGCATAGGTATCGTTGGGCATTTGTCCCTGAGGTGGATGTTAACCGCTACAGTGGTCCTGAAACCGCTCTTATTGAGGGAGAGCAGGAATGCACACCTCATGTTGTTAAAATCCTGGAGGGGATCCAGCAGCGATATGGGGTAAGATCACACTTGATTCACAGTGAATGATTTTTGCTGTTTCGTCGTCTTTCTCTGATTATGTAACTTGAATGCGTGACTTGTCTTTATGGTGTTCCAGTTATTGAATGGTCTGAGTGAGGAGTCCACTACGGAGCGTTTGGAGTTCCCACTCCTGACCCAGCGCTCACTCATGTCCATAACTCAGCTGGTGCCTTTCTTCTGCACCCTCTGCTGTTCTTTCCAAGGCCCACCGTTTTACAGTGAGCCTATGCCTCTCTTCCCAAAGGCAGAGTACCCAGTATCCAGTTCAGAAACAGTACTGAAGAGACTGGAAAACATAACCGAGGAGGAGTTTCTGGATTCTATTGAGAGTTAGGACTGTAACATAGAGTTCTTTATTTCTGATGCTTTGAGGAGCTTGATGAAAACAAAATAGGCAACACATGTGGTAAAATATGCATTCAAAATGTATAATTTCCTGCTGTTGGATGTTCATATGCAAAACCTCTAAGCCACTGACGCTTTTATTGAATTAGAAATTGGTAACCTATACTTAAGAGCCTTAGATTTTTATTTTTTTTCAGCAGAGTAACCTCATTAAAAATTGTTAATATGTGTATTCCTCTGATGTTGTACAATCACACTCAATAAGCCAATGCTTTTTAGAGTCTGGGAATGTCTTTGCAGGCCTCTGTCATTTTTTTTTACTGAATATCTCAAACTCTTGCTAAAGACTTTTATTGGTAAATTTTTGAATGTAATCGATGCACACTGGAAAGACATACCATGTACACTAGTGCATGCCATTTTGGGATTTTAAGGGAAATGAGCATTCCTCTGTCTCTGTGAAAACTTGTACACTTGTCTTCAATGCTAATTGTTAACTTATTTTTGATGCTTTATGTTTTTAATTGTTGAAAAATAATAATAAATGAATACACTTGATAAGACTGTGTTTTTACTAGATTAGTAAATGACTGGTCATTGGATGCAGGAATTTCCTAGCGTTGTACTCAAGCGCGAGATCTGTCCGGTCTGGGACAGTGACCACAGTAGTCCGAGACCAAGAGAAGACCAAGACGTAGGCACCGAGACCGTTGACATTTTGGAAGGATGTGGAATGTAAACCAAACCCACAACTGCAAATATTATGTTATATGCAATTATTGATATGCATCTCACATTGTAAGAATTATACTTGCTTAAGCTTCGTGATATTTTTCATTTGAAAAAAAAATCAATAATTTGAACATTACAGAAATACTCTCCGTGTTCGTACTCAGGCGTAGTACTCCGAGCCAGCCGAAGGTGGCAGTGTCTTTTGCTCAGATGTCACTCCTCGGGCGTAGAAGAAGGGCTTCCTAATAATGGCCGCTCAAACAGACCGCGGAGTTCCGTTGAGCACCGTAAGTAGAATTTATTTACGTCTCAAGAGATTGAAATGTAGCCTATCGTTAGTGCGTGGAAATGGTGTTTAAAAGGTTTGTTAAAATGATAGGCCTATAACATTGATACAGATGTATGCTAACCATTGTAAAGAAGCTAAATTCTCTATGGGCTGTATTGTAAAGGCATTCTGTGTGTCCTTGTGTGTCACAATAACAATCCATTAAAACTGTGTTTATTGTCATAACATGACATACACACGTTTTGATTTCCACACTTTGCGGCACGAACAAAGCACAGGTCTATTTAGTAGACGGCAACTTATATGACATGCGTAAAGTATACTGTAAATAAATAAACCATTAAGTTTGCTCGTCTGAGAATTGCGAGTACATTGTTTTCAACTGTATTTATTATGTAAAGAAATCAAGTATTACCATAGGCTATATGTTTTCCTTTTGATAGTAGCGCTAACGATGATTGTTTATGTTTTCTTCAGAGGAATCGAAAGTATAGACGCTTCCACCTATTTCCTTCCAGTAAATTGGAAGCATTAATGTATAGATATTGAGTAAATGCTTTAAAATGTAGGCACTATATTGTTTAACTTTTACTTATTTTCAGCTTTGTCCTAAATTTCTTCACACCAACTCCACCAGCCACACCTGGCCGTTTAGCGCCATTGCAGAGCTCATAGGTGAGGTGAGTCATTGTAATGTGGCTTTTTACTTGTGACTAATAAGCTGTTGTTCCAGATAATGCCTATGATCCCGATGTCAATGCCCAGAACTTCTGGATTGATAAAACTATGGTCGGTCAGCAACATGTGTGCCTAAGCTTTATGGATGATGGTAATGGCCTGGACTATCAAACTATGCACAAGATGCTCAGGTAGGTTACTGTCACTGTATATAGTGAATAACTATATTTTTGCTCTATGTCACTGTTTTCCATTTTTTCAGAAGACTAATTGTATTTTCCCACCATAACCCAAAATTAAACATACCGGTAACTGTATTTTTTTTACTATTGATACAAAAATCGCAAATTCTTCAATAGTAAAATGCACCCCTTTTACATGTATTTTTCATACTTAATACTTTATACTGCGCCTCCTTCAATATATTTGTTTGTGGATGCTGACAATATGCCTTGAGCTTATTATAATTTCTTACATTGTCATTGTTAAAAGGCTTACATGTGCTAGAAATAGCTGAAAATGATCTACCCAAATCTCAGTAAAATAAAAGGTAAAAAACATATATATATATATATATAACAGTTTTCTGGACTCAATAATATAAAATAGCATTAAACTGTTATTATTATTTTTTTCTCCAGGGACTAAATTTATGGGGAACGATGTATATGTAATGTGTTTTTTTAATGTAAATAAGGAATGATATTGTCAGCCACTCAATTGCATTTCCCCTGTAGCTTTGGTTACAGTGACAAAGTGGCTCTTAAAGGGATACAGCCGATTGGTATCTACGGAAACGGCTTCAAGTCTGGCTCCATGCGGCTCGGAAAAGACGCAATCGTGTTCTCCAAGTCCAAGAGCGCCGTGTGCATTGGGATGCTCTCACAGACTTACCTTGAAACGATTGGGGCTAAACAAATCATTGTGCCTATAGTGTGCTTTGAGCAGAAAGAAAATAAGAATATCCTTTTACAATTGTATGTGCATCTGAAGCTTTTTATTTTAAGCATTTTAGAATATAACATTTTAAATCCGTCTTCAAATTGACCTTAACTTTGAGTGTACTGTGTGTGAAAGACGAGCACAAGGCCAGTCTGCAAGATATTCTCAGCTTTTCGCCTTTTAAAACACAAACAGATCTGCTGAACGAGATCAACACCATTGGGCCCTCGTGGTCCGTACGTAAAACAGGATCACGGATCATCATCTGGAATCTCCGAAGGTCTGACCTAATCCACACATACATATTTTATAGTTATATGTGCACTGTGCTAATGGTTTAGCCAAGTGTTCTGAACAGTACAGTCAAATGAATATCGTAGGTTGTTTGTGTTGTATCACAAGATGAGGAAGACATGATTTTTTTACGTTGCTCTGGATTACCATCATTTTAACAACTGGGCCCTCATTAGTTTGTAATTAGTTTGTATTTGATCTGGTTTAGCTGCACAAACCTGTTCCAACCTCCAGCTACTACAACAAGTGAACCTATATTTCTTTGCACTTTGCATTTTGTAAACAAACTGCATAAACACGCTATTTATCTTCAAACTTGCTTAAAAGACGTTTGCACAGTAATGTATAACCAGAAACCAAATACACACCACATTTAAAGCGTATTCTCTATTTTTAACAGAACAACACAAAATCAACTGGAGTTTGATTTTAATTGTGATCGTTACGACATCCGAATCCCGTCTGATGTATACACAGAAATGAATGACGTTGACATTTCTCACATCCCTAAGAGTTTGTTTTCCCTTCGGGTAAGACTTATTTTCTGTTTTTAATTCATTATAAATGTATTAAAGTCACTTTGGTCTTACCACTTCTATGTACGGATCAGGCCTATTGCAGTATTCTCTACCTGAAACCTCGTTTGCACATCATGATCCGTGGTAGAAAAGTGAAGACTCGGCTGATTGCAAAGAGTCTGGCACACAGTAGAAAAGACCACTACAAGCCAACTTTTCTTGTATCCTTTTATCCATATTATTGTTACCATCATAACCAGTGCTTACCATTGCTGGGTTGTAAGTTCTAGAATGTGATCTGTATTAACTATATGGGATTTTATGAGATGTGTCCCTCCAAAACATCCACAGAATGTTGACATGGTCCATTACCCCCCTATATCATGGTCCATTACCCCCCATATCTATCCAACCAACAGTCAGTTTCTTGCCCCCCATCTCCCAATAAAACGTATAAGGCTATAGAATGCTGTGGTGTTACCTGCAACACAGCAATATGTGACAAGAAATTTTTTTTCTTTAACTTTTGCTTAAGAACAAACGCATTCCGATCACTTTTGGGTACAACACTGAAAGTAGAGAACAATATGGCATCATGATGTACCATAAAAACAGGCTCATTAAAGCTTATGAGCGCGTAGGCTGCCAGCTTAAGGTAAGTGTGTTTTTACATAATACAAAATAATATATTTGTATGTTCAATTCTAATCCGGTGACCTTCATAAACAATAGGCAGACATAAAAGGGGTCCGCGTCATTGGCATCATAGAGTGTAACTTTCTGGATCCCACTCACAACAAACAAAGCTTTGAAGAGAATGATAAGTACAGGTAATATCATTATTATATCGGCGAAACGACGATATTATGAAATCACGTGACTGTGAAATGCCGGATCAGTTTCAACGTTTGCACACAGGTACATACCATAAAGACGCTGAACTGGATTGAGTTTGGTACATCTTCGATTAATGACAATTAAGTAATTCACTAATTAATGTTTTGATGCACATTTATTGAGCCAATAATCCTGCTGAACATAAACGAAATCACGTGGATTTTGGCACATTGATCCAGGAAATTGTATAGTAAATATACATTGGCACATTACAGCGGTCAAATAAAGAATGCCTCTATAGCGCCCCCATGTTTATGACCCCTATGGGACCCTGGACACACTTACTTTGGCAGAGAGCAATGAAACTTGGTACAGTGATTCTCCACAGT
>JAVQKC010204331.1:0-16995 GCA_036025475.1 Philypnodon macrostomus | reverse complement strand
TGTTGTGTTTTTAATTGTATTATGTTCTTTAACTGTCTTTTCTGTAAAGCACCTTGAATTGCCTTGTGTATGAATTGTGCTATACAAATAAACTTGCCTTGCCTTGCCTTGCCTTGCCTCTTCTCTTACATTGAAGTAAACTGGATTGTTTATCATAAAGAGCACCTACAAATGGAATACAGGAATAATATAAAGGCGTGTGTGAGGAACGCTCTGACTGCGCTGTCCAAATATTTCAGATACGAGTGTGAGAATGAGTCAGTCAGTCAATGTTTATAAAAGCTTTTCCATTTTCCATGTAGCCTGATGAAAGTTCAGCAGATTAATCGTAAGGCTTGGCTGAAAGACTTGATGATGATAATAATGCAATTCAACATTTTCCGATTTCCTTTTTACATTCAAACAACTATGGCTTTTGTGATGTTTGTGTTTCTAACTTGAGGCGTGATCTTGATGGTGGCGATGTCTGTCTTCTTGTCCATATGCTTGAGGACAGCTTCATATGCGTCTCCGTCGTGAAGCTGAACTCTGAGCTGAGGTTGCCCGGTAACAGAGGCGGTCGTGGTCACTACATGAGCATTAGTGACTATTACACCAGAGTGAGTGACTATGAACCCAGAGCCACTGGACAGACGCATGTGCCGACCAAACACAGGATGTCTGCACAAACACACAAAGACCGAAGATGGAGCCAATTGTACATGTGTCTGAGTTTCCATCAACAATGAGAGGCGTGGGTCTATGTGGGTCAATGAGTGATGAAATGTACATTCATACATACCTTACAAACAGTTCAATATGAACAACCGCCGGTGCTATTCTCTCCACAACATCAGCAATGAAATTGAACTTATAGCGAGGGCTGTTGGGATGATCTGATGGTTTATGAACTAGGCTCACATAAACAAAAACAGGCACAGTTCACAAAGAAGCCTATTAGTTTTTTTAAAATATGTAGGCCTAATCATTTTTGGATCAGTCATGGGGCAGGGGTTGTTTTAAAAATGCCACAGAAATAGATACAGAAATAGTTACAAGCGAACCAAGGGGTTTCCTACCTGCAGTTACATTTGCACAGGGCCCTTTGTGCTTGAGTTTGACTTCGGGTCGGCTCTTCCGTTGGGCTTTACGGCTGGCTGCTCTCATCTTGCAGATATTAACATAAGTTTTCCCATCATTCGCGCACACTTCATGCTGTGCCTTGCACCTGCATGTCCCTCTGGAGCCTCGCCGTCGCCCCGCCGTGAGCAGCTTGCACTCGAGCCCGTCGCCGCAGGGCAGGTCGTTTTTACGGCCGCAGGGGTCCCCCTCTCCGGGGGAGCACACCAGGCAGCAGTTACACCGGTCAGGGACATACCCGCCCGAACAGCTAGGGCTTGGACACGAACTCACATCACATGGGGACGCGCACTTGTCGGCTTCAGTTAGGTCGTTGACGTGGATGAATAGAAATGCCACTGCCAGTAAAAGTAACTGCATTGCGAAGTTGACCGCTAAGTCTACCTAACTCTGACTTGAGACAAAGTTCTGTCTATGACACAGTGTTGAAAGACTATAGTGTGAGACACACGTGTGAGCTGTGCAGATCATCCCTGCCTCAATATTTGGACAGTGACTGTACATCATTGTGATGTGTGTGGCGCAAAGGGGGACTACTGTGTGCCTGGGCGCCATCTAGTGGAGACACCTGTACTCACTATTGACTCTTAATGGAACATGTTGAGCACATTGTCAAAAGTAGGATCATTCCGTTCTTGTCTAGATGTTTGAAGTCCTTTACTGAATCATGATCTTGATTACTGATCTGCTTACTCATGTATTAACCTCATTTCAATGTAGGCATACGATGTGGATCAGTTTTTATGGTTATAAGCGGGGCTTGACGTTAACATTTTGTGCTCACTGGCCACTGGGCCTAGTTATTTTCGAAATTTACTAGCCAAATTATGGTTTTACTAGCCAGAATTTAATTGTAACTTTTTGTGTCTGTTGTGTGCATTTTTTTCTTTGCATTTTCCCCTCTGGTTACAAAATACGTGTAGCCTGTAGCCTATGGAAAAAAGGGGACTACTATCCAAAGTGGCCAAAGTGGCTAGTGAGAGCAAAATCGTAACTAGCCAAAATGGAAAATCTACCAACATTTGGCCTGTTGGCTAGTGTTAATGTCAAGCCCTGGTTATAGGACAATAGTATAGTATTTGTGACAGCAGCCACCAAACAAAAACAATGCCATCATATTGCTTCATGGTGATAAATAAAGAAATGCTTCCGTTCACGGCAGTAAGGTTAGTCTAATAATAGCTCACTTTTGCTTGAGGCTGTGGACTGCTTCTGTCAACAGCTTTAACACTGGGTTTAATGGGCCTGTCAGAGCACTGTGAAAACTACTGCACTGAACACACCTACGTTTGACGGGAACTGTTCATACAAGAAAAATGTGGACCAAAACATTCTGTTTTCTACATTTTATTTGGAATTTGTTAAATATACAACTTGTTTATACAATCATTGGATAAAAATGTAGAGATGCGTACATAAAACACAGCTTTGAGCAATCATCATCTTTATGCAACTTACTGTAAAAGGAGAAAGGCCAGTTACCAGCTCCCCACGCTGTGAGGAGCAAAAAAACTGATACCAGCCAGCATTTAAATACAACAAGTACATTCATTATTACAAGTGAACTCTTTTTGAGAAGATGCACTCGTGTTGAAATGTTTGAGAGTAAAAGTGTATATAGAAACCGTAAACAGATTACATTCAAGGAATACGATTATCTTCTCCACTCGTTTCAATTCAAGTTTCACCATAATCTCATTGTTGAGGCGTTTCAACATCTCTTCTAACTAACAGATTTGGCAGTAGTGCGAGTAGAAGACACCATGTAACGTGAACTCAAACACTGGGAAACGCTGGTGTGCCGTGCCCAGTTGATAGAATAATCACTTCTCAGTAAGTACTTAAGTCTGCTTCAATAAGTGATTGCACAAGGCAAAGCATGTCATTATTTACTCCTATTCAGAAGTCCTTGTGAATCCAAAACCCTATTTGTGGAAAGTGCTTGTTCTTTGGCCATTAGTTCCACTCAGAATCCTTGTGAGACTGAACTAAGTGAGAATAAAAAAAAAAAAAAACATTTTGCCTCACAATAAACAAATCCCATCTCGGTAGAAAAGCTGATTATCCATTAAGTCACCATGGTAACCACAACATCCTTAAGGTCTCTTGGCGACGTAAGTATCTCTCCCGCTTCACAGACTGCGGAGCAAGCCTAGTTCAAATACATTCATTCTTTCACAGTATTCAGCTTTATCCTTGAATAAAAGCACAAAAATAAGTCTCCTATTCCCTGACAGCAGGAGAAAAGGGTTAGCTCCACACGGGCTACCAGGAGGAGAAGAATGGGCGCTTGCAGTGAAATGTTTGTGTAAAGGCATTGCCCAAAGTGACCACGCGCCCCTGACCTCCAGAACGACTGCGCTCCACCACCACACGAGGCATCTGCACCAACTGGATGGGACTCTTTCCATCCTTCAGAGCCTGGGTGAGGTTCAATACCTACAGATGACATTCACAAATTCAGAGCCTTTTAGTGTCATGAGGAGGAATTAGCATTAGCCACAGTGTATATGATAATATTGTACGCAAGTTATACATTTTTGAATTTATTTCGAATTTTCAATTTATTAGACACGGACATGCACCACCTCAGAGGAAATATGTGCACGTTTACTAATGTTAAGCACCTAATATTATTAAAGAAATCTGGTGGGCAACAATTTTGTTAATCTATGCTCAGATCTAATCCAATAATCACTACAATTTTTATTTAATGATTTTATTTCACTCCCTCGTTAAAGAAGCTCTAAAATATAAAAAGAACATGCAAGTGAAATCAGACGTACCTGTCCCCTCATTACAGACATCTGCCTCTCAAACATGGTTTTGTCAAAGCCTTTATCCGTCTATAGAGAGAAATATTATTCACATCAATATTTTTAGTTTAACATCTTTAGTGTTAGATCAGAACAGCCCAGTACCTTGAACATCTCATAGAGGTCCTCACAGAGGTCCTGGATAAAGTTCATGTCAGAGATGCGTGACAGGACAAGGTCTCTGGTTTCTTGGGAGAATGCAACTTTGGCCTGAGGGAGCCAAGCCCAGTGGAAAGGGTCTGGAGACATACACAGCAACACATTATTAAAACAATAAAGTCATAATTATAGACAAAGCAGTGAGTGATGATAACCTACAGGCTCTCCATTCATCAGGGTGTTTAAAGGGGAAGGCCAAACCGTTGTCAATGGCTGCGATCTTGATGCAGGAGTCTGTGCTGTTCTCAGGCCACTCTGAATCCTACAGGGAATTACAAAGGAATAATGTTTTATGACCCGTGACCAAACCAGCTATTGATCCTAATGTTGTAGGATGACATGACAATTGTGAGAAATTGATGAAAGTCACTACTCTGATAGGTGTAACCAGCGAGGTCACTAGGTCCCTTCTAGTTACACACAGCCTATTGTTACCTATGTGGGCCTCTTCCAGCAAATGACAATATCGTGTCCTTACAGCACGCATGTGTGGGTGTGCATGGTGATGTGAATTATAGCTTGCTTTGGTACATGTTGATTTAAGCTAACCTTTTCTTCCGCTCCTTGTCCTGGCTTCTCGTATTTGATCAACCAGTTGTCATTCCCTCGATCTGAAAAACAAATTCAACATAAAAGGTGTGTACAGAGAAAGCATGCTAGTACAGTCAATACGGTTATACAGTACTGTGCAAATGTTCTACATGGGTTTGAAGACATCCCGTTGTTAGGTATTCATTACTTTACAGAATACAAAAGTGAGCACCAAGAAGAAACATCTCAGTTAAATCATACAACCACACTTTGCCTTCAAGCTCTGTATGTATTTACTCTTCCGTCTCTTTGTGCTAAAACAGACAAACAGTGATGATGAAGCTGAGGTTTGTGGAGTTAAATCCGGTGAAGATTAGAGGGTGAGACAAAATATTAATATATCGAGATACGGTATCAGTATATTGGAATTTATAATATTTTGTATCATGAGCCATGTATTGCGTATTGTGTCGTGAGGTACCCTGAGGTTCCCAGCCCTAGTGAAGATGGTTACCAACTGGAAGTCAGGATGATGGGCTTATCACACAATGGTAAAATACTGTAAGAAACTGGACGCAGATGGTGACCCAGAGACTCAAAATAAACACAACATTTCATAAAGACTCTCACCTGTATTTCTAATCACATAATCCAGCACCACCAGTCGCTCAAACTGAGACTGCAGCTGTTTCCTGATGTTCTCTGGCAGCGGCTCAGCCTCAAATCGTCTGAGCCAGTAATCTGCTTCACGGTACCCTTCCACAAACAGCTGAAAGGAGCCCACCTGAAAACAAACAAACACATATAGTGCCCTCCAGAATTTTTGGCACCCTTGGAATAACAGACTTAAAAAGAGTGTAAAAAATATTTTTAAGGAAATATTTACAAAACTATTCTGCTCACAAAGAAAAAAGAACCCATCCCAAACACCAAACCATTTTATAAATAAACATGTTTTTGTTTACTTTTCTGAGCCACAATTATTGGCACCAAATATTTGGACGGCCCCACCTGCCTCTGTGGAGCATGTGCTGTCTCCAGTCTGCTCTGCTCTGCCTTGTTTTGGGTATTTTTAGTACAGTACCTGAGTGAGTGCGTAGAATCAGGAAATTGCTCCATCCCGACTTTCTGATTCACAGGGGTATAAAAACGGGGAAACTACCCAAGTCAGTAATGGGTCAGACCAAAGAATACAGCTTTGATGTGCACCAAAAGTTCCATCCATGATCCCATTTATAATTAACAATATGCCCAGGTCCTCCGCAGAAAAACGGGCTCAGAACACTGAGGTCCCACCACCAGATGTTATTGTAGACATGGGGTACATGTCTGAACAGTTAGCTCTCAGTGTGCTCCAAACTCATCTCTGGATTTTTATATTTACATGTGACCATAAAACTCATTCCATTTGAAGTTCCAGTAGTTTGTCAAACTTGACAATCCCTACATTTGTGTTGGAAACGAGTAGAGGCGTTTTTCTTCTAACCCTCTAAAATCATTTCTGGTGATGTAGGACACGTCAGCTTATAGTTTTGGAGGTTTTCTGACCCGAAGACCCAACTAACTCTAACAGTGATTCTTGGAGATTCTTTTACCACTATAACCATTCTTCTAGCAGTGCATTGAGTCAAGATAGACACACATTCTCCACAATCGTTGACTAGGTTTTACTAAAATAAATAAACAAACAAATAAATAAATAACAAAAAATGGTGTCCATAATGTGAACACACAGGGGTGCCAATATCTGTGGCACTCAAATTGAGCAAAACATTCGCTCTATTTAAAACAGTTTTGTGTTTGGAATAGTTTTGTAAATATTTGGAGTATTTTTTAAAGGATAAACCTTTTTTTCACAGCTTTTTGGGGTAATTTTATTTACAGATGCCAATAATTCTGGAGGGCACTGTACATGTGCGTTAGAGGAAACCAACTTCCTTAATCTTCTTCCTGAAACAGAATCTGCCGCTTCATCAACAGACGGAAGGAAGAAGGAAGTAGCCTGTAGCATCATTAAGATTGTCTCTGAACAGGTTTTACAAACAATAACTAACCCATTTATCAGACAGAACAGTCTTTTCAATCATACAAAAAAAAACATCAGACACACCTGCATATTATTATCCAAACTAAGATCTACTGAGTAAAAGCTATGAAAGGTATCTTGCAATTTTCTATTTAAAAAAAACTACTTACCTTCGGAGGGAGGCCCACTCTATGGAATCGACGCCCAACTTTAGGGACCTTCTCTAAGGCGTACTTTTTTCCTCTGGATTTAGCCCGATCTATTGCATTATAGTGGAAAGTCTCACTGGCCAGATATACCACCTGCCAATAAAACCAGGACAATCAAAAAAGGGTGGTAACAGAGGAAATGTTGAACTGATGCGTGTTTTTAATGTTGTACATTTAGGTATATTCTTGTAAAGTATATATACCTTGGTTTTGGGCACTATTCCAAGGCCGAGCTTAGAATCAACTAAAGACGCAGCAGCTTCTGACAGGTAACCCTGGTTTGGCACCAAGCAGCCGCGACCAAAACAACACGGACAACACATCTGAGGAAGAAGAAGATGGTTGAGTTGTTGACTGACTTTTTATGGTAAACATTATTATAGAAGGGGTGAAAAAGTCTGCACCTTATGGAAGTATTTGGTCCATTTGGGGTTTAGGTGACCATAGGGCTCCTCAGACTTTGGTTTAAAAACACCAATGATTTTCTGTATGAACAAAACACAATTAGAGACAAGATTTAAATGTATTAATGTTACATTATAACATAAGTCACTATAGTTTCCTGCTCACCCCTTTAGGATCTTTGACAAAGTAGCTCCCACTGGACCCTTGGGAGATCCTCTCTGGAAATGCACCATTCTCAATCGCTTGTTCTGCTCTTTGGATGATATCAGCATATTCTGGATCATCAGGAAAATGATTAATGTCCCCATGATGGGTACCTGAAGAGAAAGAGAAAAAAACCCCATTGTAGTTCATTTATCGTCTTTTGCTTAGGGGTTGTGGCTTACTGGAGCTTATCCCAGCAACTATGGGCTTTGGGTAGGCTACACCCTACACAAGTCGCAGGGCTGACACAGAGACATAACCAACAAAAAACCTGACCCTCACATTCATCCAGTAGCACTTTAGAGTCACCTGTTAAGACACGCATGTCTTTGTACCCGACGAGAACCCATCATAAAATGGGGAGGACATGCAGATTATCATGACCAAAGACGTAACCGCTATGCCACTGTACAAGCACCCCATAAGATCACATTTTTACACATACCATATTATTTACCAGTTTTGCCTTAAAAGTTTATATGCATTTCTTGATAATTCTTCCCCCTTGTATTGTTTTTATAGTTGTATATAATTGAATAGACGTGACAGCTCTCTAGTGGACTGGAGCTAATTATTAGTTTGATTAATGCCCAATCATATGAGCTGGCAAAATCCATCTTGCTACTGTCACATGGAGCAGGGCAGCGAGCTGACAGGAAGTCCCTTATGCTCTGTATCAGTCACAGTGGGACATAAAGAAGATTAAAGGATGGGGGGGGAAGCGGGGGCGAAACACTGGACAATATAAAGGTGACGATTGTTGATGTGACATTTGTTACAGAGATATAGAGAAACGAAGATGAACTAGGCCCTTGCTGTCGGGTGTATATCGGCGAAACGGCCCCATACATCTGCCCCAAATGCTATGTCATCAACAGGCACCTTAATCAGACTTCTATCAGACAGATTTCTAAGGGTTTTTATATGGTTAACAAGCAATTTAGAGGCCCCACCCCCAAACCATGACAAATATTTGAAGGGTCTATTTGACTTCTTTGATTTGTCTCAATGTTTGTGATGAATGTTTTTGGAAAATTCTTTAAAATTTCCCAATGTCCGATTAAGGTGCCCGTTGGTGCCATAGCAGTTATGGTTGACGTATGGGGCCGTTTCGCCAATGTACACCTTGCTGTCGACAGTGTGGGCCTTGTTTTAGTTCCTCTTAAGACTTATGTTTTGATTTTATAGTCTGCAATTTTGAACATTGCCGAATTATTGAATGTGCATCAAAATGTGGCAAAATCACAATCACAATATTCAACATGGTTATCTGTTGTATATACCTTTAATCCATCAAACAGATTTCAGAGAAGATGGGATGCACCTCAGAGACTTTTTGGCCTTGATGTGGATGAAAACATTGCATTTCTAAAACAAGAAGAAACATCAATGGCCTCATTTCAACTAAGCTCCAGTGATCTTTTGGCACGCAACCACTCGCCATTATACCAAAGAGATGTTCACACTTCCTTTGACACCTTCAGGGGCTTTTATGTCCTATTTCTGATGGCCAGCTTAGCAACGGCTAGCCTTTGGCATCAAAGGTTATTTTAAAGTAGGCTCCAGTGCGGCAATTAGGACAGCCTAAATAAAGCAATAATCGTGCCAATACTGACATGGGCACAAATACAATAATACATTAAAATAAACCAAGTAGAAGTGGGTAGGCGCTCGCCCTTCAACCAGAGGGTGGGTGGTTCGAGTCCCCGTCCAAGCACACGCTGTCGTTGTGCAAGACACCTAACCCACAATTTTTTTATATCATATGAGAAAAAAAATTATCTGTGCTCAACATCGGTAACAATTTTGACTAATATCGGGATCGACCTGTACAGACGTCTGATGTTACCCTGTTGTGCAAAAAGGATGACTTCTAATATTTAGGATTCAAGACAGCCAGAGAAAGAAAATACCTTAGTGTGAGAAAATGTAATAAAAATTATATTTATGGATTCATTAATACATTTAAAGCAGTTATGTATATGTAGATTTCTTAGTTTCAAGAAATATAACCGACTAAAACATGTTTACAAAGTATCGGTATCGGCCAAATTGGTAATTGAAATATCGGCATCGGTATCGGCAAAGACATGTAATCGGCAAAGACATGTTATTGGCAAAGACATGTAATTTCGGTGCATCCCTAATATATTGCCCAGCCCTATTCAGAGCAGAGAGTGTATTCAGTTTACATAGGGTATACATTGTGTCACAGTATGCCGTTGCTTGCACAGTGGACTTGTACATATTTAATGTTTGGTCAGTAAATGGACTCAGCTGAGCTCTTTCACAACAGGAGGTCAGTCTAGAGCTCCACAAACCTGCAGTGAACACTACCCTGAGATCTGCGTCTAATCAATTCATATTCATGCATCCCCAGAGCATGCATAAAGACATAATTACAGGTATGTGTGTCTAAGTGGATTTAATGCAGTGTAAAAAAAATAGGGTCATATGCTTTTAGTGATGAAACGCAGATCACTGGTATTTTAACGGTGGTACACAGGCTTGCTGTTGTAGCTCACTGCTTAGTCCGGGTTTTGTTCATCCCTGGGTTAGTTAATATTCAGACTAATTTTATTCCAATGAAATTGTACTTTGAGGTGTTGGGCCAGGGGTGTCCAAACTTTTTTCACTAAGGGCCACACGTCAGAAATTTATACCGAGGAGGGACACTTGCTGAGGTGACCGATTTCGCTTCACCAAAAGTCCCATTCAGTTGTATCTGTTTTCTGACCACTTATGTTCAGGTTTATTCACTTATTGTCAAAGAAAAGTGGACTTGGATTCTGTAGAGTGAAATGCAGTTAAAAGACCATTTGAGCCAATTGAGAGGTAAGCCTGAGGGCCACAAAAAATTGCTCCGGGGGCCGCTTTTGGACACCCCTGTGTTATGCACTGGCTTAGCGTATTAATGCCATACCTTCCCCAAATCTTCCCATTTTAAAAGTATCTATAACAGTTAATGCACCAATTGCCAGAGTACTTAAAAGTGTGCATGTGTGATCCACTGAATGAAAGCCTTGTGGTAACTCTAGCCTCTACAATTGCCACAGGAAATGGGACGCTTGTGATTTGAGGCTCACTTTGTACCTGTGTCCTAGATATTGGGCTGTGATAGAAGGCTAAACAAAACATCTCATCTGTAGAAGAGAGACACAAACAATGCTCAAAAATGAACTACCAGGACAACAAGGTGAGGCGGGGTGTAGTTTTTAAAAACCCAATTAGCTGATGCTCATTATCAGAATGTGCTGCTGCCATGGTTACCGGATCACCCCTTGCATTTTCGTCATATTTGGTATAATTTGGGATAATAAATAGCAATTTCAGACACCACAAAATCCATGATGCAAAAAAAAATATGTTAAAGTCTCCATTTGTCAGAGATATAGTTCATCAGAGTTTTATAAATCTGGGTTGAGATTTGTTAGAGCCTAGTTAGTTAGTAGTAAAGGTTTAGTTTTACTGTGGTTAAGACTTAAGGTTGGGTTTAGCCAAGTTCTGCTTCACACACTCAGTTTTACCTATAGTAAATTGTATACTATCTGCTCAGGTTTAAATGTCAAAAAGCAACTGAAATATTGTTCAAACTTATAGCAATATTCAACGCACGGAAATTATCTGTTTTTCTAATATCATGTCAAGAAAGTTACTAGTGGCATGTGACCAAGCATTAGAATACAATGTGAACTGGTCAGTGTCTCGTGGCAAGACCTTCAGCGTGGTTATGTCACATGTACAATGTGCCAACTCATATCAGGTGCACTGTGACTATTGATATCTCTCATGTTATCACTGTGAAACTGCACAAATACAAAGTACAGACTTCAACACAACGTCAACACACAAGACATGCCACACATTCAACACAACTGTAAGACTCACTTTTGAGAGTGCAATGCGGATTGAGACTACCTGCAGTATTCAGTATAGTGTTTAAAGCCAGCATACAATGCCGTTTTATGGTAGTTAATCTAATTTGTACATTCCACAGCCATACATGAGAGACCATTGTGTGCACCTTCCAGCCACATTGATGCAATCACCCACCGTCTTCTGTCATGATAACATATACCATGTGTTGAGTTAAAGAACAATGCTGAAGAACAATTGTGTTGCAGACAATGATATCAAATTTGAATGGTTTGAAGCTTCTGCAAAATAATGAAATGTAAACTCCAACTGGCATTGAGGGGCTGGTTTTAACGGTCAATCAATAAATCAATATATTGTCATGTAAATCATTATGAAATTGATATACACTGAGATATCATTTATGTAAACTACATTTTGTATCTAATTTCTTGTGTGATCTTCAAGCACATTAGTCTACCCTATAGCTACTCATTAGAACAGTGTTTGTAATCAGCTCTCCGGTGCGGCTCTCCTTGATCCTAATCACTCACCTGGGGAGGCCAAGGTGTCCTTATCCGAAGAGGAGCTGTGTCTGTTCCGCCGGCCTCTCTTCTCCCGCACAGCCCGCGGAGACGCACTGCTTCCTGCTAAGCACGGTAACAACAGCGCCTCTTCACCGGAGCCGTCCGTCTCCAACTCGGTCAGGACGCTCTCACGAGAGTCCGATATACGAACAGCGACACCGGGGTTCACCGCAAGCCCCAGCCCTATCCGGCTCTTGTCAAATAATACGGTCTGGGATTCACCGGAGTGAAAGTTACACCCTGCCGCCGCCTCTGTGGCCAACACGGACTCGCCTTCTGTCTCTGTCAGGTCGCATTCTAACATCATCGTGGCTAAGTTTTAAAGACCTATAGTTTAATATACATGAATCAACATTTACTCCCATTCAAGCTGACAGCCGTCCGTGTTTAAAAGTCAGTATATGACTCTACAAAGCTCCCCAATTTGGTTGAAGCAGCTGCTTCTTCATACTGAAACGTCCACATAATCCGACAGACTAGTCTGCTTCCTCTTTAGCTCACGCGCATGCGCATAATAAAAAAGAAACCGCCGGTCAAAGATGCCTTCAGGTGACACATGTAAATGTAGGACTCTGACATTTTAAAGCTGACTGGATATTGTCTTACACACGTATGCATTGTAAATTTTACAGATATTATAGCTTCCCTCACGCAAAGTTTAACTGTTTTGTTTGTTTGTGCGTTGGGCCCTGGTTTACCATGTGAAAGCCTTCTATAATTGTATGTAGGCCTAACCTAATCCTAATAATCAGTTCACCCCCTTCTCATATTTCATTTAATTCAAACGGTCTATCATACGTGTTAAAAATCAACTTTGAAATAGCCTGTTTACTCTTTGGTGAAAATTCATACTGTCTTTTTAAGGTTCTTTTTGTGAGACAGAGAGCTTTGTTTACCTGCTTGCCTGTTTATGTTGAAATTTCTGCTTACGTTGGCATTGGCAATCACAGGTGACTAACGTCCAAGTCGCAGTTGTAGGCCTGTAAGTTAGCCACTAGATGTCGATAGAGCACAAACAGAACAGTAATCGAAATCAATTGATCAACTATTCTTAACTTATCTTTTTTGCCACGCTGTTACTTTTCTTTGTGCGGTGTATTTATTCGTCATTGTTTATCTAATAGCCCACTGGATTGTGGGATTATAAGGTCTACCGTGACATTTGTGGATGGTGTATTTTTTTCTTCAGATGTTAGTATGTAGGTTTTTACTATTACTTTGCCACATAACTGAAACTTAAATATAATCATCCCCATCTCATACACTTCTGTCCACTGTCTTCTTTAGATGTTCCTTCAGATGTTCTTTCTGTTTGCGCTATCACCACCTCTCAACCACAGCCGCTGCCACCCATTTCTCTAATAAGGCAATGTAGCTGAAACACATGCAAATGAGCAGTCAGCCAGCTGGTATCACAGCAGCCATGATCTATCAAGTTAGGGGGGTTAGGGGGTGAAGCCAGCAGTGAGGGAGAGGCGGTACATGTGTGGGGGGATACAAGGTATTGTATAGGAACACACGTGTATCTTGATGTTGGTAATGCTAAGATCTATTCTGTTTAGTTTCCTTTGTTCATTTGTGAGTAATCTTGTTTTCTGAGGACTTTTCTTCTTTTTATTGTTTGCATTGGTTTTGCACTTTTTTTTTTACTTTTGGAATTGTTTGCATCAGAATTGTAGTGGGTAGTGTAGGTGTGACCAAGAGGAACCTGCCACAAGTTAGAATTTTTCAGCTGAGAGAACACAACAGCTCCCAAAAAGAAAATGATGAAATGTAAAATACATATAATCTGTCCGAAAGAATAGCCACACATGTATTTACCCTTTAAATAACACTAATTTGACACACATTGTTTTATAGGGCACAATGCCAGATGCACACCTCACATTCTTTATGAGCGTGTGTGTGTGTATGTGTGTGTGTATGTGTGTGTGCGTGTGTGTGTGTGCGTGTGTGTGTGTGTGTGTGTGTGTGTGCGTGAGCATGTGTGTGTGTGTATGTGTGTGAAAGCTGTGTTCTTCACTCACCACTGGGTGACAAGCCCCTGCAGCCCTGAATACTCTATGAACACAATGTTTGAACATGTGTGTGGATGTGCTATAGATCCATTCTGCTGGCATCAGACCTGGTCTACACTGCCAACAGATACCACCTTCTTCATCCCTCTTCTTCTTCACAGTCTCCTGGTTCTATAGGGGCCCTGCGCCAGAGGTACCTGGGGGTTCACTCTGAAAGGGATGCACTCATGGAATATTAATCATGGATGTTTGCATATGGGTCATTATGCAAATACCTGTGATCGTTTTATCTTTATCAGTGTTTGTTTTTTATGTGATTAGTGGGTTTTGAATTATACCCCGTTTATGATACCCGTAATCATAACTGCATATGCAACATTTTTTCTCCAACCCTGACAATGCCTGGTTTGCGTCACGTCATGCTGATAGTGAGGCAGAAAGAACCATCCAATACATCCAGCACCATTAAAAATATTCATACAAGAAGATACAAGCTGGTCTAAAAAACACATATACATTAAGTTTTAATCTAGAACTATTCATACATAATTATGTACATTTAAATGTAAGTATGTATATTATTTTGGCATATTATGCACAATGTGTTTTGCAAGACATGTATAGACAAAAGCTAACAAATTACTTGACAAATGGTGTTTTAAACTACAATTGTGTGAAATAAAAAATTAGGCCTACATATTACAAATAACCACATTCTAGTTGCTTATTATTTAACTGATGCACAAGTGAGGTACAGTTAGGGCCAATTTCTTCATCCATCTTTGATGATATCATGACAACTGTCACCTGTTACCTGTAATAGGAGATTAATCAATAATAAGAATTTGCCAAATCATTTAAACCAATATTGTTAGATGAACTGTTCAATCGAGTGAATACCTTTAGGACCAAACATCTTCAAGAAGCAATAGGAACAATATGGCTTCTCGTCATACTGAAAGAGATGGCACAACATGGTTAAACCCATCATTATTATTATTTTGTAGGCAATCATGAATTCATATAAGGTAGGCTACCTCCCCATGTTGTCCAGCGGTCAGTTGTCTGTTACATTTATGACACTTCAGACAAAGCGGGTGGTAGTCTCTTCCCAAAGACCTCTTCCTCTCCCCTGTGTCACATAAAATAAAAGCATGAAATATAAATGTATCTACTGTCGAATTCTTGTTTTGCGTTTTGCAGTGCAGTCCGACATGTTCGCTTCTATCTGCTTCAGAGCTCTTGCCTCAGTGCAAAGAGGCTGGAGAGTGCTGCGTTAGTGGAGGAAAAGAGGTAAGTAGGCCAGGTCACATCAGAGAGTTTGAACTTCGTTGGCACTTGAATCCACAAGTAAAACCAGCTGCAAAATTACACTTGGTTCGAGAGCTGTTTGTGTATTGGGAGATTTGAGCGCAGGTAGGTAGTAACCATAGTAACTAGTTACATTGGCTCACATATTTCTGTTCAGGAACTTTTTGAGTACATTTGGTCAGTTATTTCTGCTTATTTCACTTCCATCTGTTTGTTTTAATGTTCCAAGATTTAAGATGAAACTTTTGACTAAATATATGATAATACAGGCACGTACAGTACAAAATGTTTTACAGTTGGAACAGCGTGTTTAGAAAATCATATAAAAATAAGTAATAAACTGAGATTTTTTGTCATTTATTGAAAAAGGCCTAAATACGCTAAATAAAGACACAAACACTGGCAACATGGTCCTTCAGTTTCAATGTGTCGAACATTCCAAACACACAAACAAACAAAAACACCATAATACATTTTACACAATGTATTTATTTACTTTGTGTTCACTTCATAGGGACAGATACATTAAACATCATTGTATCAAAAATAATCTGATGCTTGTATCCTAGTGTTTATATCACAAATGGGAATAAACCGAAAATCAAAATGAGTGAATTAACAATGAAGACTCCATTAGACACACACATCCTGTTATATCCAACATGTATTCAACATTTTTTCAATTTCCAAACACAAGATAGTGCTTAACAAACTGCAACAATGTGTAACAATGACAGAATACGCAATTGATAGTTCTTCTAGAGGACTTTTGCAACACATTCTATGCTTTTGAATATCAAAGCATAGAACAAATAAACCATAGAAGAGAACACACTCACCAAAGTAGACAGGCTTCCCACAGATTGGACAGTAGCCTACCATGATATAATTTTATAGCAGTACAGTACAGTTTGTGAAGGATGGTGAGAAAATTAGCTCCACTGTATACGCAGGCTTAAGTGTGAGCCTGCAAACTGAAAAATGACAGGAAAAGCGTCAACGTGTAGATATGTCATTCTCTTTTTGAAGTCAGAACCAGGATGTGGTGAGTGAGACAAGACATCACAGGAAGAAGTGTGATTTGCGGACGACAAACTATCATAGAAATGATAAAAAGTGTTTATTCTTCTCCAGCCGTTGCACCGTACAGGCCAGAAGTACAAAAAGTCATCAGCCACTCAAATTCCCAGCTCTCTTCTCTCCTTACCTCTTTTCAACATTGAATTGAAGTTGAATCCCTGAATTGAAAACAGAAACCTGAAACTGGTGCTTTCTTTCTACCCCATTGTCCATCCTCTTTCACACACACTTTTAGACAGCCCACTGCGACATCACAAAGAAGAAGGAGAGGCCATGTTGCCAGAGATAGGTGAAGACTGGGGGACGTGTGTGGTAAAAGTAGGCCTGGCCATGGTCTGTGATAGAGCTAGTGGGAGCGGTTTGTGGTTCTTTCTCCCTGCAAGGAGGCTATGGGTTCCAGTCTTGAGTGGAGTCCTCCTAATGTTACAACAAAACTACAATTTTATATTCTGGTATTTCTCTTTTTCTATCTTCCTCTATCTAAAGACATGCATGTGTTGGTGTATGTTGCCTTTGGGCCATATTTGCTGGAGCTATAGGCTAAAGCTAATGGGAATCAGGTCAGCTGATCATTTACTTCTTGTCGTCCCAAAGACTAAAAGAAAGCTTCGAGGCGACCGTGCTTTTTCTGTAGCTGGCCCTAGGTTGTGGAATGACTTGCCTTTGCGCATCAGA
>JAVQKC010204289.1:0-11332 GCA_036025475.1 Philypnodon macrostomus | reverse complement strand
CACATTTTTCACATAAAGCTGTTCTTACATGACACACAGAGGTGGTAAAAGTACTCTTACTCTTTCTAGATTTTCAAGATTTTACTCAAGTAAGAGTACAGTTACTTCAAAATATTATTACTCAAGTAAAAGTAAAACGTTTTGTGCAGTAAAGCTACTCTATGGAGTACAATTTATTTAAAAAGTTACTCAAGTAAATGTAACTGAGTAAATGTAACTGAGTACTACCCACCTCTGATTCACTCCACAGTCACACTTTATTAACTGTTTGCTTACTTTACAGATATGTGTCTTTAGTCGAGACCATAGGCTCGGTTTATTTTGTTATCTTCCGTGATGTTCCTATAAGACTGGGTTGCAGGCATTTTGTAACATTACTTACAGACATTACTTTGACTGCCAATCAGCCCACCTGCAAGGGGCCAAAACTAAATTCACTGTGGAACACCTTTGATGATAATGTGTGTAAAGTACAAAGCCAGGGTTCAAAGCACTTGCACAAAGGGGAGTTATTTTCTTTTCAATATCCAATTACCCTCCTAATATAAATAAAATAAAGGTTTGAAAACAAAGGTAGTGGCTTTCAAACGATCCGTCAATCCTGGCTCTGAAGATGAATAACGGAAAAGTCATTTGAAATTTCTTGGAAACTAAAAATACACCTAAATAATCTTTTTGTGCAGCATGTGTCTTTGTTCCACATATATGTTATAGCTGAACAAGCAGGTGTGGGGTAATCTAGAGGTAAAAGTGGAATAGTAGCAAGAAAAGGTTTTTGATTATAGTCATAGATAGAGGCAGGCAACCAAAACATGAAGGAATTCCCTTAATACATGCTGCCTTGTGAGAAAGTAGCATATTCAGACTAACATGAAAAATGATATGCTAAAAGTGCCATTTTGTGCCTATAGACCCTTTGAAAGTTTGTAAACAGAAAGTTTTAAATTCCAAAATGGAGGCAGCTGGAGGCAAGACCATAATATATTTTCAATGGAGAAATTAGAATTAGCCACAAAATATTGCAAGTTAAGATGGTTTTGACAAAGTCCAACCACTCTGCTACATGTAGGTGATGTCAGAGCCTGGTTAGGAAATATAAGTGAATGCACCTCACATTGTATGTTTATTTAATGTACACATTAGTAACAGTTAGACTTTTGGCTGGAGGCGGAATTCTTGATTTGTAGGTTTAACTGGACAAGTCCTTACACAAATGTTGAAGACCACAATTTTTTTTCATTGTATGCTCAGAATTATTCTATCCCTCACCACAAACACTACTTTTTTCCAAAGTTAACTCACTTTTTCTCCAGTCGCCTCCATTCCGGAATTTTGAACATTTCATGTCTATATGGTACTTTCTTGTTTGTACTTTACTTTATTGAATGAAAACTTTATTTAATTTTAAACATTAGCTGCCTCAATATTAAACATGAAATCCACTTTAAGTTGAGTCAAGGCTTGATATTACAGAGAGAACTTATACATAAAAAGCTAAAAAATAAATAAAACTCAACCAAACCCTTGCTATTATAAAGATTGGGTATCCAAGGTTAGGAATATGTAAATAACTTTTTTTTTCTGCCTAAAATGTCAGATAGAACCTTATAATTCTAAGGGAACACAATCTTTATGAATTTTTCACTGTGGGTTTTATAAGATGTTGGAACAATTTAAAGCTTATAATTTTGTATTTTATTGGACCTATAAACCACAGTGTGGTAGAGGAACACACTGTAGCCATAAAGAGAGCAGATGTGCTGGCAACTGTGCTCCTGCTTTGTGGGCCGGAAAATGGACCAATGAACCCCATCACTACCACTGAATCATTCCACACTGGACCAAACCCTTATTGTCATGAATTATGATTAAAAACTCTATAGAAAATGTAGTGCAATAAAAAACACATGCTATAAAATAAGTCATCATTGCATATGTGCTGCATATTGCATATAACTCAATAGCCCACACCTCAACATTCATTCTACTAATCATCTATGTTTAGATCTTCATTCAACACCTAGAGTCTCCTTATGAACTAGTCTATTCCAGGCAAAGGAATCCAACATTGAATTCAAGCACCATTGTCCATAGATTTTCCTCTTTGGCCAGTCAGACGTACAGATGCAGTATGTATGTTGAACTCCTGACCTCCTGACCAAAGGTGGGGTAATTAACCACTTAACAATTTGAAATGCAAGATTTAAACAGGTATTCAGGGGGTGACATTACTATGTGGAGGTCTGGTGCAAAGGCTTCGATGAGCGTCTGGTAATTCTTGTACCATTGTTATTCCTATAGACAGATCTTTTTACAGTTTTCAGTGAAATGTGTTCCCAATTAAATAGTCCTAGTTGCACACTGTTGCTCTGCAGTTGGAAGCATGTATGAATGTGTACATAAAACACCATGTAAAGTCATTTTTGTGGACTTTATTGCTAAAAGTGTGGCATAACGGCAGACCACCTACCACACTACATTTTGTGGAGGAAGGTCCCTGTTGTTTGTTATGGCATACATCCTGCTAAACTCATAATCAGAACGCAGTGGGAAATTGTTGTTTTTTTGCATTTAAAAATGAAATCAATTTAATAAGCCAGACAGGCCTCTTCTATAACAATGAGTAGGTGGTGGTCATTCTCTGCTCCGACACTTGCCGAGAGCCAGTTTAATCTCCCAGCATGCTCTAGTGGCCCAGTGGGGGTCCTCCACTTAGCTGAGCAAGGTGGCCGGCGAGCTGCCCGTTGCCCGGCGACTCCAAAACTACATGAACTGTCTGGCAAAGTAAGTTGGTGAGTCATGAATGCTGGGACAGAATTAAAAGAGACAAGACTAATGGAGAATTCAGAAATACTTGAATAGATGCTGAGGAGTCACACAGAAAACACAGCGGCCAAAAGCCTCAGTCATGCATCTTCTTAGGGAGTGGCTTATGACTGGAGTCTGTTCCAACACCAACGTATGTCTAAGAGGTGGACACAGACAACTATCCACATATATTACCTAGAGGCAGTTTAGATTCACTAATTCTAAGACATCAGACGCGCGTGTTTATTGTAACCTTGCGTGAGATTTGTTGCACAAACTCACCAAAATCCATCTCGATTTTGCTCCCGCCAATTCGCTCGACATCTCATGACTGGTGGTGGGAACAGATCATGTGGCTGTATTGCCTTGAGTGGGCGAGCTTAAGGTTTTCTCACAACAACAAGCCTTTTAGCAAACCTCATTGGTAACATGGGAATACTGAAAAACATAATAAATACTGCTCTACTTTTACTAATATTTGGCTTTGTCAGATCAGCGCTTCAGCCAATCACATCACTCTATTTCTGAACGTTTTCTACCAGAAAGATCCCAGGTCAATAATGTCACATGACAGAGCCTTATATGGTTAAAGTAATTCTTCAGGACATGTCTATTTGCATGTTCTTTTACAGTAAATTAATCCATTAAAAGGAGATAAGCCAGCACACAGGCAAACAACTCCCATCTGGACAATATTTTACATGAAGGTCTGACTGAACATGTCCAGTGGCAATCAATGACTGTGTGTGGGCAGAAATGAGACAAGCGAGCCATGTGGGAAAGAGAAAGTACAGGCTGGAGATAATCTCAGGTCATTATTATTGGGGAGGATTGTCATTTAAAGTTAGAGTGTGAAATGCTGTCAAATACTGTTGTAAGAATACTGTCGATTCACATTATTATAAAAAAAATTGGCTTGAATGAAATTTCATGCATTCAATTGTACAGAATTTACAGACCAGTTGAAAAAATAAGTGCATTTTAACAACATAACCGAGGTCTTATCTCAGGATCCAGAGATGGTCCCCAGGCTCTCCTCATTGGCTGCCCACTGCTTTTAATTGGCTGCACCAGCAGGACATTTCCAACAGGAATTTGCAGGAAAAAATGTCATGTAAGACATTGTTCATTATGAAAACTATATTCCCTGGGGTGAATCCTGTCCCTATAACTTGGATTATAGAACGTAATCACCACTGACTGAACCCCCCCACCCCCAACCCCACCCCCCATTGTCCATCCTTCTGGTTATTTTCCTAAAAGTTGTTGTTGTTGCAAATATGAGGTGAGGTGGGTTTCACTGTCGTAAGTGTTGTATTCAAATCTGTGGAATAGCAGATTCAGATCAAAATTTCACTTGACATGGAATAGTTTTGCTATATACGGTAATTGGTAGTGCTTTGTGAGGTGCATTGCAAACAGGTACTGTGCGTGATACGGTTTTATTATCTGGAAAACCGCTCTTATAATATGACGTTTCTAGCTTGTGTGGTCATTTCTAGTAGTAATTGTGACTGGAGGACCTAACAGTATGGGAGCTCTTGGCTATAAGTGTATAGAAAATTAAGTACAATATGGATTAGCGTGATTAGCATAAGATGTATCAAAACTAATTACATACATCAAACCATATGCACTTTCAAAATCAGGGAACATAATATTGTAGGCTCAAAAAGGCAGTTATTAATTACATTAGTATTCCTAACCCTGTTTTTCAGATTCTCTCCACCCAGCTCTCTTGGCCTGTCTGCCTGACTTATTTTTTATTCTGTCTTCAATTGACAGTTTTTTCAAATGAGATTTAATCCATGAGCTGTCAGGCAGTTGACTGATACCAATCAATCTCCCTGAAGCCAGGAACCGTGACGGGATGGAGTCGTGTTTCTGCTGAGAACCTTCTTGAGATGCTCAGCCAATGTATCTCCAGTCAGCCCCAAATAGTTGTAAGAATATTTGAGCAGAAAATGGTTTATGCAGTTGAGTTCAAATGTGGTGGAAAACTATGCCAACAACCTTGTAAAAAGGATTTCAGAAGCAGGTTTGTTGAGAAGAACTCCAGAACAATGTAAACAGAAAGAGTGTATGTCATAGTTTGTAGTTTTAAGAAATGAAAAGTAGCAACAAAAAAGAGCAAACAGTATTAGTTAGCATTTAGTGTTTGCATGTGGTAGCATTAGTTTGATTGTAGCATTAGCAAGTAGCATTAGTTTGATTGTAGCATTAGCAAGTAGCATTCGTTTGCTCATAGAATTAGCAAGTAGCATTAATTTGCTGGTAGCATTAGCAAGTAGCATTAGTTTGCTGGTAGCATTAGCAAGTAGTATTAGTTTGATCATAGCATTACAAAGTAGCATTAGTTTGAATGTAGTATTAGCATCCATTGTTTTTGTTTTGTTTTTTATTACTGTAAGGCTTGTTACTGTAAGGTAATTGTTACCATTGCCCACGTTACTGTAATGGCTTTTATAGACAGAACAGTGTAGGGACATCAAATCAGGAAGAAGGGGGTCCCATGATGCAGAGGCTAGCTTTATAAGCTATGCACATGGGCCAAACTCTCTACTAATAAAGCTTAACTACCCATTAGGAACAATTGTTAGCACTTAGCATTGTTAGCAATCCTTCCTTTGCTTGCACCTGGTAAAGTAAAGACCCCTCTTCCCCTTATATAGTGATGGGGGATGATAACGACAAGTTCTCCAGATGTGTTGTCAGATCTTGTGAGAGAGAACAAGCCCAAAATAAATGCAACCTGCAACAAAGCATTGACTTAAAACACAGATGCTACTCTATATGTCTCCGTGAAGCATTTTTTTAGCGTGATCCTGCCTCCTTCCACACTTGAAATGTGCAATGGCAACAATGCACCGACAATAGACACTACAGAAGACAAACAACTAGCAAGCTCTGTGATGCGACTGTCAACAAAATACAAAATTAATTAAAAAAACAGCCCACAAATGAATAAATTGCTTATAACCCTAACAAACCGTAGGCAACTGTGCGCTCCAGGGCTAGGGGGAGAGCATTTTGTCCTATTAAAAGTTGACAACTATAATCATTTTCAAATAATTATTCTGTGGGACAAATACACATAATATCAATATCAACATCATGATAATCTGAGTGATGGATGATGCAATTTAGATACAGCACTTATTATCATGTGGTGATAAATAGATGGAGTCTAGTTGAATGAGATCTCCAGAAATACATCACTGGAGTAATTATGTTCTTATAGCTGTTTATTTGTCATTGTACGTCTATGTAATGAGATTAATGTCAGCACTTAAAGGCTGGTCCACCTCGCGACATACGCTTCACACAAACAGCAAACAGTAACCATGACTAGAGTGAAGATAAGAGCTATGTTTAGTACAGGGGGCAATCATGATGGGGTTGTGGAGGCATTATTTCAATGTCTTGAAATATGTTCTGGTCCTGAATGCTATAAACACTGATACATAACAGCATTAATCAGCAAACAGTATTGACTTAATGAATGGGACACATTGCTAACAATAAAAGCACTCATTGGCGACCGCACAGAGCTTGGGACCATGAACGCAGTGTAGATAAATGTTGAATCATAACCTTTTCTTTCAGAGTAGCCATAGAACAGCTCGAGGTATGCAGTAATGTAAGAGGGTCTATTGCTAACAGATAGTGATGATTTTATCTTTGTTTAGACAACTTCCATGAGGCATTGATGGCTTGTGTGAATTTCTGTGAGCCATCCTGTTGCATATTGATCGATCATTGACTGCTGTCAAAGTCCTTATGTTGGCACAAAGAAGCTACCAGCTATAGTCATCACTCTTACAAAGTTAGGGTCTTGTTTTTGGCAATATAAATAGCAGCTGGAACTTCAAGCACTAATATTATAATCTGAGTCAGTCATGCTCTAGCCCGATCCATAATTTTGACATTGTGGCTCTTGACTTAATTAAATCTTCGTCTTGGCAGCAGTTGTTGCCATTTTTAAATATGTTTTTTTCAGTACATTGTAGTTGTTTTGGCATGGTACACTACCTATTCTTTTTAATAATATAAAGGCATTTTTAACAGTGCTAGAACAGCCACTTTCTGTCCTCAATGATGATGTGTTCAATGTTTACAAGTGGTGTATAGACCAATCAATGGAAGCTTGAAAACCAGTTACAGTTGCAAGAAAAAGTATGTGAACCCTGTGGGATTACTGGGATTACTGCATAAATTGGTCATAAATGTGTTCTGCTCTTCATCTCACAACACTAGACAAACAGAGTCTGCTTAAACTTATACCGCACACAAATTATGTTTTCATGTCAACATTCACAGTGCAGGGTGGAAAAAGTATGTGAACCATTGGAAATATAACTGGTTGACCCTCCTTTAGCAGCAATAACCTCAACTAAACATTTCCTGTAGTTGTAGATCAGACCTGCACAATGGTCAGGAGGAATTTTGGACCATTCCTCTTTACAAAACTGTTTCAGTGCAGCAATATTCTTGGGATGTCTGGTGTGAATCACTCTCCTGAGGTCATGCCACAGCATCTTAATGGGGTTGAGGTCCTGACTCTGACTGGACCACTCCAGAAGGTGTATTTTCTTCTGTTCAAGCCATTCTGTTGTTGATTCACTGCTATGCTTTGGCTTGTTGTCCTGTTGCATCCTAGTAATCCCAAAGGGTTCAGATACTTTTTTTTGCATCTGTATGTAGAATACAAAATTATACCCACGCATAGTACAAGGACACACATATATATATATATATATATATATCTCATCCAGTTAGTAAACAAGTCACAATTTGTCAAATAAAGCTTAAAACGTTACAAGTACGTACCAAACACAGGGTTAAAAACAAAAGCTTGCCATGTGTGTAGCCTGTTTGTTGGGTGTATTGTCAGGGTCCAATCCAGCATGGCAAATCTCTCTGTAACTTTATGCAGTTTGAGCCTTGAGTGGGATTATACTCAGGAGGACTGATTAGTCATGTTGCCTTGGTCTCAACAAGGCTTTGTTTAGTCAGTCAGTTCACTTAATATTCACAAACGCATAGCCGCAGATGAGGGCCAACTCAGGCAAAAACACTTTTCACTCTGAGAATATATTGTTTTATTACATTAATTAGGTTTCTCAACAAACAATGCTGGCATAATTTGCCATTGAGCATCCAAGCAGCATTCAGTGACCTGTCATTTGAGACACAGACAACCCTGTTTGTGTGATCTCCACCAAGCTTACAAACAAACGCTCCTAATTACATTATAAAGACTACAAATTAGCAAGTCTGATCTTCATTATGATGATCATTTTTATTCATCTCCCGCTTATTCCTATTAGGGGGTGTGGGAAGCTGGAGCCTGTACCCACCACTATTGGCCTTAGATGGGGTACACTGTGAGCATGTTAATCTGTTACTTATGAGGCACTTCAATATGTTTTTTCCATAACTAAAGTTTTGTCTCATTAAAATCTATGTAGAAGCCTTTAAATACAATTCCGATATGAACGTTTAAATTGTGTGGTTTATTGATTCTTATCTTAACTGGGAGGCTGCTAGAGAAATTAACTAAGACTGTGTTTCCTGTAACACTTTTTGAAGCAGAACAATGTGACAAGCTGCAGCCTTTTCTTAGACCACCAATCTTTTCTAACATAAAATTGCCTGTCTCCAGGGTTTGGAAGGAATGTGCAAGAAGCCTCATAAAAGTTTATGGAACTGTCCATAGTGCTGAAGTTAAAACATGCCATCTAGGTTGTTGCTCGATACTGAAAATCTCTATGCAGGAAATAGCTGTAAGGATTGTTTTTTCAGCACTAAATTTCAGTCATATACATCCCCAAAGGAACATACTATGCTATGGACTGTCAACAGGACAGTGCAGTCCACGTCCTACTCGTGACAGCTTCTAGTCCTCAATGATGCTATTTTCTCCATCCACTTTCTGTGGTCAATATTTTACTACATGTTATACAATGTATTCTCAGGAAATACTAAAAAACAAACAAAAAACTACATAGAAGACTTTTCTAATCAAATTAATTGTGTTTGATGTTTGATGGTGTACCCAAACATGGTAAAACAGTAAGCCCACAGCATCCCTGTAACTGTCAGTATTGCGACTGGTCAAACCAACAATGCACATTAAAACACATGTAAAGCTACATTTCGTACACATGGTGAGACTGGATACACTAAATAAAAATGTATTTGATGTAAGCAGAGTAATGACTGCAAGTATTAACAAAATATATCTTAATCCCTAAGATAGGAAACAGCTATGAAGGGATTTAGCATTTTTGTTTTTGTGATGATAAAATGATCATTTGCTGTTGTCTGAGATACAGAATCAATGCGTTCTTCCCCAAGTGATACATGTCTTCTATCAAACCATGGGAGGTTGAGCTAATTGGTTGGCCGCAGTAAGGCATTTTACATAATTTTTCATGCAGTTGTCATGTAAACACGGCATTGTTTGTTTTGATTGAATAAAATCTTGTGTCTCATGTTTTGGAGATTATGTTAATGAGGCCTAATTGAGATGAGGGATGGTGAAAAGTTAAAATATGAAATTGTTCAAAATTAAAACAATAACGATGCTTAAGATTGGCGATCGGACCCTGTTTTATGATGTAAAGTAGGTTGTTTGTAGTCTATAGTGACCAGGGTGAGAACTCACAAAGATCTGATCTGATGTTGCTGTAGAGGCCATGGGGGCTCCATATTTTTGGGGAAATGACGGACTACGCCTTTAAAAAGACCAGCCAAAAGACCAGCCAAAAGAAGAACGTCCCTCGCATGCTCTATCACTAGAACTATAAAAAAGTCCCTTATCCACACTGCTTATTGATTGTGCATTAGCTCCAGATACTAACGTGTCTCTGAATGTGCTCCTCTAATCTTTAATGTATACATCATGCATAGATTATCTGCTCATTAAAGTGACAGAGTGTTTGGCTAGCACCTCGGAGCATCCCTTCCATTCTAGGCTCATTGTCTCTTGCTAAATCGCAGACTTGCAAATGGACTTTTGGAAAACACCGCTAACATGTGACAGTCCCATATAATCAGCTAGATTAATTAGAAGCAAGGGACACTTTAATATCTCATTTATGGGAACGTTTCTTTTTTTTTTGCGTCTCTCGGCGGTAGAGGAAAAGTAGACGGGGACACACCAAGGACATGTGTTATTATTAAAATGATTTCAGAGCTGCAATTAGGCAGACTGGCGACATGACCGCCGTTCACGACCAATCAAAAATGGCCGATCTGCCCGGGCCAATAAAATAATCTTTATTCGTTGGTTACACAAGAGGGGGTTATTAAGCAAGCTGGGGAAATAATTACTGAGGATTCTGGGTAATTATGGAGAGGATATGGTCCAAGTCTCAACATTGATTAAAGGGAGATTCATTAAGTCTGCAAAACCGTTAATATAATTTCAAAGTGACTGATTAATGTGGTTTTGGCATAAAGATTTGGTCAATGCGTTTACCTGTTTAGTTATGGTCACAATAGGATACTGTATGATGTTATGGGCCCACTTTTGCCTAATTATGTGAATGTTTAGGTTTAGGCCCCAGATGGCAGTGTTGCGTAAAACTCTATTTTTATCACAATACTCCAAAATACTCTGCATTATAAATGAATGTCATATACTTCCATGGGTATTTGGAATCTTAGTCATTTAGCCACAACCTAGACAGCTACAGGGCATATAACAATTCTTATTTTTGTCAATTGTATGTAGAGATATTATAAATTATGCCTCCTAAGTTAGATTGTGGGGGGTGCAGCATGGATGAGTTGTTAACGCTTTCAATAAGGCGGTCATGCGTTCTATTTTCTGAGTGGAGTCTGCATGTCCTCCCCGTGTTACCATACATTGTCTCTGGGTTCTCCCACCACCGAAGGACATGCATGTGTAAAGGGAATTGGAATCAGATACATTTGCTGAGGATGTAGCCCAGCTAATAGTTGGCTACTGTCACCCCCCCACAAGCATACGCAAAAAGACACATTTGGGAGCCAGAAGGACTCAGCACCTATATCTCAATACTCCATCTAGTGGTTGAAAGGTGTATCGTGTCAAATGTAGACTGCTATAATTCATTCAGCTGACATTTATCAAGTACCGTCTCTTGTCTATTTGTCACCAGGCTGTTTCCTTCCCTGTTCTATCCTTACGTAAACCTACACCCTGATAACTGCACTGGCTAGAATTGATGTGACACATTTCAAATGCTCTCTAGTCCTTTAATATGGCATCTCTCCTCCTCCCGTGCCCACCCCCCCTCTCTCTGTCTGTCTCTCTCTCTCTTTTCAGTATCCCCCTCACACTGCTGCTATGCACTCTCTTTCAGGGAGTCGAGCAAGCCGAAAGCAAGCAAAGCGATTGCATTCTGCAGGCAAGTTATTAAATTTGTTTGCAAATTTCATCCCCCTGGCCGGGCCGCCCCCACCCACCCGCCCCAGGGGCGCGGTTGGTTCGATAAAGCGCCGTGTGTGTCAGCCCCGAAACGGGGGGTAAATG
>JAVQKC010204281.1:0-27828 GCA_036025475.1 Philypnodon macrostomus | reverse complement strand
TCCATCTTATTTTAATGGGCCACAATCCACCATATTAATACAATGGCCAATGTGTACAATGTAATCTATAGGACTCAGTGTGGTGACACTTGGCAGCTTTTATAAGGATATCATGGTCTCACCTCTGCCACAGTTAGGCAATAATAGTTCAAGTTCAAACTAATTATGATACAGTGGGCGCGATAGCGCCCCTATAGTCCAGAGAATAGAAACACAACATGATACAGTGGGGATAGCGCCCCCATCCTACACACCTTTCATGCGGGGGTTACTTTCAAGCGTGACGGAGGTTGGCAGTGGGTCACAGAGAGCGAGGGCCGTTCAACGCCGCTTGCGGCTTTAATTTTTCTTTGTTTCTAATAATGACAACAATTCAGAATTATTCAAATCATGTTACTATTATGAGAGGTTTTCAAATTTACAGAATCAACACTAAATAAAACAATGTCATCCGGCAAGAAGCTGAAAAGGTTGGGAAAACTGTAACTGCAACTTTTGCTGCAATATGGCATTTGGCGCTAGAGATTAGTTAATGAAGCTGTTGTCAGGCTCAGATGTCTGTCCAATTCAAGTGAATAAGTAATTCTTTGAAAAAATCCTGGATCCAGATGATGATCCGGTTCAAAATCTAATCACTTCATCCTTGTGCCATTCCAGACTTTCCTTGAAAATTTAATCCAAATCTGTAGTCACTTACAAACGGACAGACGGATGCAACCGAAAACATAATTGGCGGAGGTAATTATTGTTGTCCTTCTCTGGGATTGGGAATGATTAAGATGCACTTTCCTCTTGTGTGGAAGGACACCTGGTCTCAGTGGGAGAGTGGGCAGTGGTCCATCAGGGCAAAGGCAGAAGGTGAGGTGATACAGGGAACACCGTCACTTACTCCCCCCTCCGAAATGACATTTAATTTAGAGGTGGTCAGATAAGGACGAGCCACATGGCATAGATGGAGAAACACTCTGCTGCCAAGTTATTAGGTAACCCTGAGTGGGCAAAGTGACAAGACACAAATAAAATGGCAACAAGAACACCTACAAAAGCAATGGGATGGATGAAACAGAATTATATAGACTAAACTTTATATGGATTGTATAGTAAGAGGTTTAAGTCTGTGTGTCCTCCCTGTGTTACCAATGGTTCTTTCTGGGAGCTTTGACTTGCTCCTACCACCTAAAGGCACATAATGAAATGGAGACCCTGGTCCTGCAAGTAACTGACCATTATTCAGGGTGCACCCCCCTTAAGCTCAAAGTTGCTGGGAAGTACTGTAGTAATTATTTATTCATTTGTTTTAGAGCAGTGATGCTGCGCCTTTAAATGTTTCATTGACAGGTGGGGGCACTATGTGGAAAAATAAAGTAGCAATACCTATGTATTTTATATAAATATAATAGAACATCATTCATAATTTATAACAAACAAACAAAAAAACTTTTTAACATTATACATTATTGACAAAATAAACAGAAAATGGTGAATGGTTGGGATGTATGAGAAGCAAGAGGACAAACTTGGTGACTATATATATATATATGTATATTCTAAATAGAAACATAGAAATACAGACCACAGGGAGTAATTCAAATCAATGCACAGACACACTTAGCTAAGACAGCTTGTAAGAGTAAATTAACAAAGCTAAGCAGGAATGGCAGTTTTCATGTTGTGTGCTCGGACTCGGAGTAATTGGTGCGTGTCTGTCATTGGTGGCGACAGTGAGGGGAACGTCTTTCTCAGCTGCTCTTCGGTTGGTTTTGTTCACTGCACTCGTGTAAAGTGGGAGAAAATAAGTGTCATCGAATGAATGCAGCTATTCTTTTCATGACAGCTTCATATCTGTAAAGTTGAGGTGGGGGGAGGCCACCCTTAAATCCTCCTCTTTTTTGGTAACGCCTTTGACAAACAGAGTGTTACAAAAAGGACCCCTCCTCTTTGTCCAAGGATGGCTAAGCACGCACACACACCTAAATCATCTCTAATAAGTTTTTACACAGCCACTGAACAATGGTCTATTCTTGAAAACCAGATAAGCAATACATTTATCTTTAATGACTGCATTAAAGGGACTTACTAAGTGAAGGTAAAATGTGAAATGTTTCCCCTTTAACTTGGATTGTTATAAGCTAGTCCAAATGTCCGACTCCGAGTGCTGGTTCCTGGGCTTTATAATTCAGGGGGAAATGCATGTGGCAAAACTATTTTGCTTTTATCATAATAAAACTGCTTATATTGAGTTATAGAGGATTTTAGCTGTAGTAAAAAAGCTTGCTGAAAAGTTCAAAGAAATAACAAATGGTTAAACTAGCATATTTTCTTCTATGCTTGAGAAAATAGAGTAATTGATAATAACACAATATAAATGTTCAAACTGCAGATAAAGTGGGAGGAGATGGATGGAAATTGTGTAAAAAAAGAGACCTTTGTCCAAGGATTGCTAGGCACACAGACACGTACATTATTTCTAATATGTTTTTACACACCCACTAAACAGCCAAAGACTAGCAATCAGCATGAGAGCAGTTAGGAATGTCTATGTTGAGTGAATAGGTGCCCTTAACCTTCTCCTGTGTAAATTCATCTGATCAGATGTTTCAACAGGAAGTTGAAGAGGGCATGCAGACACTGCAGTATACAACCACCATACCTGCGTCTGTCCATCTGTCTGACCTCGAGTCACACTTTCCCTTAAGATCTTCACCCTCACTTAGAGGTCAGTTGCCATAGTAACAGCTACATGCTACTAATTCTCGTGTGCATTAAAATGAAGGTATGAGACTCAAGACTCAACCTCACAATGTACACCAAAATGGTAAAAAGTTAATAAATGAAAAATGAGTAAATTAATGAAATGTCTCAGCTTAAATGGAAGGTCAGTGTCAAAAATGAACAAAAATCGAAGGAATTCCTATCCAATCAAGTACTGAAGCAACATCCTTATACTTCACTGAAAGATGGTTACATATGATGCATACAGATGGTATGCGTATTTTTTGGGGGCTAAATCATCTTTAGGCTGGAGTTTTCCTTTTGGGAATGGAACTCATTGTCGTCCTTACGACAAGCCAGGACACTAACTGTCTTGTTCTTGGATGGAAAAACAATACTCATTAAATACATACAAATATATATATATATATTCATAAATAGTGAAGGGGTTATATAATCTTCAGGTCTAATTTGCTGTTTTTAAGATTAGCAGGAAGAAAATGTTTGAAAAATTGCATCCTGATATTGAAATACATTGGATGTGCTTTTTAGATGAGTGACAAGCTTATAATGAGAGAGTAAACAAGTTGACACTAGTTACGTTTTGTCACGTAAACATACTGACAGCTATTCACCTAAAAAATACACTATTGTTTAAGGCTTATAATCAGCAGCAGTCAGAACATGCCAATAAAATACACCAACTTTTCTAACCAAAGTGCATTGATCTACTTGTTGCTTTTATGAGAACAGGAGTCAAAGGCCTGTCTAATGTGTGGCCAGTGGAGGTCAGGTTTTATTTAGCTGATGAACATTTAGTATAAAGTAACTATGCAATACAACAATGGTCAATTAGTCTTAGTGCAGGTGGGTTTGGGAACTTGTCTGTTTTTTAGTATTTCAGTTCATTATAAACTATTTGATTTGATATGACATTGCCTTCCTCTGTATACCTCTGAGTACTTGGAAGTCTCCATTGTGTAACTCTAAACAGTGCAACCTTTTGACCTCTCCTACAGTCGGCAGCCCACCAGACCACAGTGCTCTTCATCACTGCGGAGGATGATGGAGCCCACCCTTCAATATTTCAATAATCAATGAAATATTAATACGCTGTGCTGGGGAAGTGTGATACTGTGAGTAGAACACCTGGTGAAGGGAAAAGGACTGTCTAAGAGCAGCACAAAACAGAGGATATGTCGTTAACTCTTGAAACTATAGCATTCTGCCCAAAACTGATATACGCCTTTTCAAAAATGACCACCCACTGGGCATTTAGTACATTTACATACACAGAAAAAAAATATTATAAACTCCATGTTAGTGATAGAAAATAACAGTATGTATGTATGTATGTATGGTATGTATGTATGTATGGTTTGTATGTATGTATGGTTTGTATGTATGTATGTATGTATGTTTTGTATGTATGTATGCTTGTAGGTATGCATGTGTTTTAATTAAGACACTGCTTACTCTGTTTTTTCTTCTTTAAATATATGTTACTGTTAATGTCAAACTACCAGTTCAGAAATTTGTTTAAAAAAAACACTGGATTTTGACAGTGCCTACAATTAAAGCATAAGGTGCATTGCTCAAAGGCAGAGTGAAGCAAATGAAAGAGTAAGACCCCTGGAGCTTCGATTTTGATGTGTGGGCTGTTCTCTATTTAATTAGCACAAGTCCAATATTAAAATAATAACATTTACCTCTGCAATATGCTTTGGGTCCTAAAATCGATACCTCTGCTTCATAAAGCCAAAGTATCATTACAAAAAAATAAAAGGCAATGTTGTCGCAATTTATTGGGGTAAGAAAGGAACTAAGCAGGGCGTAAACACATTATAGATTGAATAATGTCTAAAATGTCACAGATTCGTATGTGTGTTAATAGGATTTTTCTCCTTTAGACCCTAAACCGTAATGAATGTGAATGACAAGGAAGCATTTTTACAACTACTATATAACTCTCATTGAATAAAAATGGAAAAATTCCAAGGCAAACGTACAAAGTGAAGGATTACCTTGTGCTTAATTGCCTGATTTAAACATCCTTTATGAGCTCTTGGTAACTAAAGCTTTAGGTCTATCAGTATTCACAATAGAAATCCATTAGCGTACACTTGAGGGAGGAAAAGTACTGCACATATCAAATCAGAATGAAGAAATCATTGATTGTGGCGCACAAATTAGGGGAATAAAAACGAACAAAATGCTGGAGTGAAGAGGCGATTGTATCATATTCGGGATGGTAGGGCAGGCACTGGGGTGAAAATAGAATGATCCTGAACTATATACAGCTGGCTCGTGAAGGCCCCCTGTCTACAGCGTCTCGGTGGCATTATTGGATGAGTTGCTCTCAAGGTACTCAGTCTCTATTCAGTGCAGGAATCAATGGCTCCTGATTAGATTTCGGAGGGTTACTATGCTGTTTTTGTTTGTTGTGACATCTTCCCGTCGCTTTGTGAGGTCTCGGCGCTCCTGTCTTGACAAAAGCACCACCTCCTCTTCCTACAATGGTGGAAGGAGAGAGAGATGTGGATACAGGAACTGGGGGAAGGGGATTACTGCAGACCGTCAAGGCTGTTGTGTCTCTTTATGTTGAGATGCATGCTCCAGTCTGAAATGACAGGACTCAATGTACACAATGTCTTGGGTTATAATTGAAATGTGGGCCAGACTATACAACTTTATTGGCAATATAGTTTTTAGATTATTAACGACAAAGTGAAATGGGGACATGGCAAGAATTGGATTTTATAAGTATTAATATTTTTTTATTAAATAATTAGGCATTTAATGTGTTTAGCACATTTCTAAATACTCAAAGTGCTGCACAATTGTGTCTATTATTCATTCACTCCACAGCCACATACTGATGGTAAACTTCCTCTTTTGCCAAAACTGCAGACTCACAAAACAAGCCAAAACAATTATTACCTCTCTGACCACTACCAAACACCATGACAATCACATTGACACGCATATACATTCAGGCAACTTGGGTGAAGATTCTTGCCCAAGGATACAACAACAGTATGAACTGGTTGGAATGAGGACTGAACTACCAAACTGCTCTAGCACCTGAGCTACTACTGTCTCAATACTAAATGTTATAGATTCATAAATAAGACTCATTCCTCGAGACATGTGGAATTTAAAATATGAAATACAATGTTCAGAGTAGAGCCGATTTCTCGGGTATGGGAAATTTATAGTGCGAAATGTTTACCAGAAGCAGTTTGAGAAAATATATCCCATTGCATTCCAAGTCAAGGCCAAGCCCAACAGCCATCACATGTAAACCGCCTATGTGATAAGAGGCTGAAAGAAGCCGATAAGCCCTAAATCTAAACAGGGCCAAAGCATCTGCCTTAATAATAAATGTGCAATGCTAAAAGGTTACTTGAACAGCCGGATTCAAATTTAATTGAGGCTATGTGATTAATAATTAATCTTTTTCCCAGAGAACACACGGCATACTGGACAAGCCAATGCTAAAATTCCAGTGAAGAAAATAATACAGAGTGAATGAAACAGAAGGAAGTTGGAGGGGAAGGCAGTAGAAGCAATGCTGTGCCAGCCTAGACATCATAATCCTATAAAGCCACGATACAGCACGGTCAGGGCATGATGTCATCTGCCACATCATCACCCTGGTAACCAGCCTGTGCACAAGGGAATAAAGAAATCAACAATTTTAACAACTGAATACAAACACAGATGACTGTTAAACTGGGCCAAAGATTGAAGAAAATCAAACCACTGATGGAATAAACACGTTTCAAATTCAATTAGTCTTTTCCCACTGTGTGACTAGAGCCTATCCCAACAACTATGGGCCTTAGGTGAGGTTCATGTTGGACAATGGCCAGTTAGTCACAGGGCTGGTGGAGAGACCCAGACAACTATTCACTCACATTCATTTACTAGGGGATATTTAGAATCCCAATACTCTAACAAATGCATGTCTTTGGGTTGCGGGAGGAAGTTGAAGTACTCGGGGAGAACCCAGACAGGGAGGGCATGCAGACTCTACTCACTTAGTTAGATTGATTTTTGTTGTTAATGGGTTACAAAGTCAACATAGAGAACAGCATTCAGCATCTGTGTTTAATGTTTTTTTTTTGTCATTATACATACAAGGTACATACAACCAAACTATGTGGATGAGATTGAGGGTTAGCCTGAGCCGCTGCGGTTGGCCCAACATGTTTTTAGAGGTAGGGGAAACCTACGCAGACACATGGAGAACATGCAAACTCCACACAGAAAGGCCCCAACTGCCCGGTCCATGACTCGAACCCGGGACCTTCTTGCTGTGAGTTTGTATCAGTTTGCCCCCCATGCCTCCAGCCCCCCAGACTCATTTTCCCTGTGTAGGTATTTCAGTTGGAGGCGTCTTCTTAGATGTGTGCCGTTTAATGCTGACTGCCGCAAATCTTTTGAGGCCGACTACAAAAGCAAGCTGGCAGTAAACTTTTACCCCTGAAGGAGAAAGCGAAGAGAGGAGGGCTGTTCGGGATAGCTCCACTTTTGGGTAATCTCCAACGTGACATTTGCCCCAGCTGGCTTCCAACTGCCCCCTTTATGGACTATAAAACACACAGAATGATTCAACAGAAGAAAAAAGTCCTGACCATATATCAAAATATTGGTTTAATTATTATTGAATTATAATTACCCGAAACATGCATCTAAAACTTCATTTACACCACCGAAATAAGCACTGACCCACATTTTCACCAAGGGATAAAATGAATCAAGATAAATGCACTACATTATATAACAACACAGGGACTTTTAACTGGACTAAACAATGACTAAAACCAGGTCTAAACCAGGATGAAAATGGAACTGCAGCAGGTGTATAGGAGTAAAAAACAGGTCTATACAGTGGTCCACACATCAAATCCAAGCCTCCTACCTGAACAGGACTAAAATGACAATAAATCTGGCTCTAAATTCAACCAAAAGACCCCAAGAGTACCACTAGAAAAAGCTTATATACCATCAGTGGGTCCGCTACCGCAATTTAAGAACCACCGTTTTAGACTTTTGCTTCAAGTCATCCTCCCCTCGGTCCCTCTTGGGGGTACCAGGCAGCTTCCCTCCACTGTTCTTGATCTGACTCGGGGCTCTACATTGCTGAGGTGGCAGATTGTGGCGAAGAAGAGATGCCTCTGTCAGGGAACGTGCTTATCCTCTCTCGCCCGGCCACCCTCTTATACATAAAATATCAAACATCTGAGGGACAATATGCTGACCTGCTCTGACCTCCACGCATGCACAAAGGGAGACACTTACGCACACCAACACGCACCACAACCCACACACAAAGGCACACACGCACAGATGAATGCTGGCTTACAGTGACACACACAAACCGCTCCGAGAGCTCCAGCCGCTGCTTCACATCCCCCACTCAGACGTGCCTGGACTTTTTTCCATCACAACCATATCCCCACGCATGATGTATTTGCGACATCTGGCGGCGCTCGCTATATTCATGGGTAGGCAAAGATACAGCAGAAAGAGGAGCGGGTGAGAAAGCTAGGGTTGCCTGGGACTAGATTTTGAGTGAAGAAAGCGCCCCTAATCGGAGAAACATTGACGTAGAAATCCAAAATGCTCAATTTGAGATAGCATGGCAAAGCCGCAAGCATATTAAATTCCATAGCAAAAGGCTTGGGTACCCCCTAGTGGGAGCCCAGCGGCAATCTGGCCCTTTTTGGATCTTGATTGGGGATTGGGGGGGTGGTGTGTGTGTGTATGAGGGGTTCTGCCATGAATCCATAGGGGTCAGAGGTCAGCCTTCTTGAGTCGCAGTGACATCATAACAATGGGACACTTCTCGAGCCTCAGAAACACAAGCTGATCCATTCTGCCCAGGCTAAGGCACCAGGCCCCTCTTTTCCCACACATTCACACCCGGTGCCAGACAGGCAGAGAGGCTCACCCCGGCACCCCCCACCCCATCACCCCATCCCGTTTTCTTTTGCTTCTCTCCTTCTTTCATAGGCTAGATTAAAAGAGATGGCTTAATTCGCTCTAATTATCTACCCTTACCCTCTCCCCACTACCTCCCCCTCTTTTCTCTGTGTCTAGCTCTTACTATATCGCACTGTGTGGATACTAATTAGCTGATGTGAATTGTATCTACTATACAAATAGACTGAGCAATTATGTTAAAAATGTATAGGGTGTCTTTTTAAAACATTACACATTTCTGCCTCCGATAAAGTATCCCTAAAGTCTCCCCTTTGACACATTACATGGAGTCACTTTGATGTGGACAAGACAACACTATGGTACCATGACTGATGATATGCATCTCACATTATGAAATTGCAGAGATAATTGCCAGACATAAGGGGAGAGCCTGGTTTAAAGGCTCTAAACTGTGCTGTCAGCTAAACCTACAGCCTCACTGCAATTTCAACACAGAAAAAGCATTTGATCATCAATTCAAGTTTATTAGAACCAATAAATGATGCATTTTCATCCACATCTTCATTTGCTTTATGTAATAATCCTAGAATTGGAGCGTGTGCGCGGATATACATGTTATATAAGCAGAAATCATATTAATGAGATCATACACTTGTGTTGAAAGTGCTAATTAATCGCTGGACTGAGGCTAAGGAAACTAGGCGAGGATCCTAGTGACTTCTACCATTGTTTCCTAATCCCCTGCACACATTCATAATTCATCCCATCACGAACAGCGATGATACAGCACTGCTCGTTTTGACTCTTTTACTTGTGTCTCTGGTAGGAAGATGATGATTTTTCTTTCTTTTTTTTCCTCTCACCACTTCTCCCTTCCTTGCTGTGAGGTTTCAGTCCTGATCATAATAAAATGTGCAAGCCAGGGATGTTCGCCTCCGGGACCCAGCTGTCGGGCCACTTTGACAGCTTCATTTGCGGTGTCGCTCTTTGATCCTTCCTGTCACTGATATCCACTGCCACTGAACATACATTTACCCCCCTCCTAACCAAATATAAATAAATAAAGCACAGAGCATTACAGAGGCAAGCTAGTTTGCTATGTGCTATGAAGTAAGCTCGCCTTCACCGCCTATCGGCCTCTTCACCCACTGCTGAAATGCATGGCCACCTTCAGGGCTGATGCCTTTGAAAATAGTCTCTGACACACACACACCTATTTGCACAAACAAACACATGCTCAACACAGTACCCGAAATAACGGCCGAATCTTTCCCTGGCAGAAACTCCCCCTTGCATATAGTGGAGTATATTCCCAAAGTGCACCATTACTGTGAAGGCAAGTGAAAAAGAGAGGTGTTGTTAAGAAGAGTTGGGACAAAAGCCCAAATAGAGAAGCAGCACACCTGGTCTAATGTACTGATACAGAGGGGGAGAGGAGATAGCAGGAGAGAGAGCCGGAGGGTGAACTGATTATGATCGCTGCTGTCAGGTTGGAGATGCTCTGATGACTGAGATATCTGCTCTCACTGATACAGATACATGAAGACAGCTATCTGCCCACACTGGCCTTCAACTGAACACAGCCAGTACAGACAAAGTCCAAAAATACATACAAAATACAGTGGGCTAAATCTTATAGTACTTACATAAGGCTTTTTACAACTTCCATCAATGCATTATTCAGATTCAAAGTTCAAATTTATATGTTCAAATGCACGAGCAGCACATGGCTGTTAAGGTATGCAATGCAAAAGATAGATCTTTATTCAAGCCTGTGTATTTCTGAATAGTGTGTGTGGTTTTAAAGAAATGTGACAATCTGTTAATGAGTTAAGAATGTTTATTGTTACATTAGGTGACTTTCAATCCATTGTACAAGAAGTAAGACTCATGTGGTGACACTTGGTTGTGAATAAATGATAGGAAGACAGAAACTGCATTATGTGAGAACCTGACAAATGATACTTTTAAAGAGAAGTATGCCTCACTTAGGTAGTTATGATCTATTACTTCTAAGACTGAAGAGATCAAGTGTTTATGGTCATGTGTAAAGAAACATGCTTCTCTGATTGTGATGCCCACAAAAAGTAATAAACTAGGTACCCGACAGCAAGGTGTATATCCGTAAAAAGGCCCCATACAGAAAAGTTGAAAAAGGTCCATCAAAGACTTTTTGAGTTATTGCGTTCACAATTTTGGCCCGGAATTAATTAATTACTTAATTAATATTCATCGTAGAAGTACCCAAATCAATACAGTTCTGCGTCTTTAGGATGAGAACCTGGGTGTAAAATTTGAAACTGATCCGAAAAGTTATCGCGTTCAAACTTAGGATCTGTGGATCCTAATGTTAAAGGTTATAACACCTGCCTAATCTGCAGAACTATTTGCAATAAACTGTGATGCACTTGTGTATTCTGACACCTTTCTATCAGAACTAGAATTAACTTCAGCAATATGAGCTACAGCAGTTCGTCTTTTGGATCGGACCATACGGGCCAGGCTTCAGATCCATGTGCATCACCTCTTCCTGGTTCACAACTGTTCCTTCCTTGGACCTTCCACTGCAGACCAGCAACCCCCCACATGAGCTACAGTTTCAGAGAAGTAATATTAATGAATTATACATAAAGATTCTGGGAACATACAATATTAAAGTCAAATATAAGAACATAGTAATTTAGCACTGGGATTTCAATATTTATTTTGACCTCTCAACAAGTCTTCCAAGTACAAATTCTACACCTTGGTACGCCTTTGGGAACAAAACAAGAGTAAAAACGAGATGCACGACTGGCCCAGACATTCACCCTGACTATTTTTCTTGAGGATCCAAGAATGAGTATGTGTGTTTGATGACAAGGTGAAGAGAAAAACATAAAAAAGACCAAGGTGCAAAGCGAAGAGTGGGGGTAGGGTCTGGGGACCTTTCAACTCCCAGTACTTTGTCAGATGATGTCTGCTGTACAGTGGATGGAGAAGTGGCTGGAAGCCTACATGAAGGACACAAGGACAGATCACCTTGAGAAAAAAACCCCAACATTTAGACTTCTGAATGACTAAAAGAATAGAAAGACCAGTAGGGTACAAATGGAAGAGGATAGTGGAGAAGAGAAAAGCTGTGAAGTGAGGCTAACCTTGAGAACAGTGAGGGGGCACAGGGAAGGTCTACCACATGCTGATAAGAAGGGCTCTTTTCAAGGCTGAAGGAGGAATACTCAGACAGAAGGGATAGGCAGGCCCGCTGATTGCAAGGTACAGTTCTAGGGTCACACTTTGAATCAAAAAGGGCAGACACACACATATACCTGGAGCATAAGACCCCCATTAACTCACAAATACTCAATACCCAGATTTTCATCATTACACAACTGTCTAAATGGTTGAAAAAGACAGAGAAAAACGCATGGAAATGGCCTAACTAATACAACAAAAATATGTCAACAATCTATACTCACTGGCCACTTTATTAGGTAGACTTTCCACTATAGGATTTTAAAGACTGATGGAGGAATTCCCAGACAGAAGGACCCGCTGCAAATTACAATCATAGGGCAGCCATACATAATGTAGACACACACATACCTGATAGATAAGACTCCCAATATTTGCCACTCAAATACTCTATATCCAACTGACCAGGTATAAAACAAGACTTAACCAAGTCTAAAACTAGGCCACCAGTGATACCTGTACCACAGTGTGAGAACCAATACGCTATACCCCCCTGACCAGCTCTTCCATCATTACCAAACATGAAGAGAAGACAGATAATAAAACATATAGAGGGCTAGAAGACCAGATAGAAAGAGACAGGAGCGGGAGCTTGGACAGTAATCTGAATGTCCTTTCTCATGATTGTCATTGGCATTCTTATGGACTGGCATGTAACCCAACTATATGTCAGATATCACTACTCTCTGTCCTGTCGTCTCTAAAGGGTACAGCAGTTTCCATAATGTCACCAGAAAAAAGATTCTTCCAGCCAAAGCCCTAGTCCTGCATCTAAAGAATCTATCAAGATCACTAAATGTCTCAGGTGGCAAATTCAATCAAACGAGCGGTTCTTAACAGTCATGACAAAAGGTAAGAAGTGGAGGCAAACAAAGTTTTTTTTAAGAAATTGAAAAAGAAAAGGAATTGATTTTGGCAAAAGATGTTCACCTTAAGAAAAATCCCAATGCTTTACTTTTATATTTCATTTTCTCCTCTCCCTCTTTCCCCCATTCCCATTGTCTTCTGTCAAAGACAACTTGGGCTAACATAGCAAGCTGTCACATCAAGGCCATCTCCTGCATCTTACAAAGGGGAGAATTCTGCAGCCGGATAAAACAGCGAAGCTCTCAGACAACCAGGCATCGCTTACACACAGGATGCATAAAGAAAGATTTTTTTCCCCTATTTGAACCACAGTTTTTGCCCTGAGGACAAAACCATTATGACACAGTGAGAGAAGTTTTCCATGCGATAACTGAACAAACAGATATAAATAAAAATGCTTGGGGTAGCAGGAGATCAACATTTCCACCTTTTGAGCTATTTAGGAGCAGGAGGTCCAGCTAATAAAGGAATGGAGACTGTTCTGATTGTTTTGCATAAGACAAAAAAAAGTGCAGTCAGGTATTTGTATTCTTGTTATGAGTTATATCCCAACCACTATGGGCCTTAGGTGGGTTACACCCTGGACAGTGGCCAGTTAGTTACAGGGCTGACAGAGAGTCAATGAGTGCAGCTTTTAACACCTTCAACTAAGTACAATAATTTTAGCCAAACTATCAATTTACAAAAGTATTTCAATTGGTCGCAAAATTAAGTAGCATTAACTAGTCACATTCAACATTGTATATGTGACATAATTTAATGATTATCTTTCTGAGACGTTGCTTATCAACCAGCTTAACTTATAATGTAACTGCTACATGATCATAAAGGCCCTGCTATAACAGTCTTTCATCACTGCCCGAGTGGACACACACACAAGCACACATGCTCACTTTCAACATCAGCAAATGCTTTCAACCATCAACATCATAGAAGCCAGATAAGTGTGCCCCCTCTTTTTGCAACAACCACTGGGGAGGTGAGAGGCCTTGTAGTCAACATACTGAAAGACTACTCAATGATCAAAGACTGAGAAAAACATGACCCATGATGGTTTCTCTAAGATAGGAGTAAGAGGGGTGGTGGTGGTGGGAGGTGAGGGGAGAGCTGCAGGTAAAAAGAGAAAAGAGTTGAAAGAAATATACAGAATAAAAAGGTTCATATAAGTGAGCTAAAAACACAGGGTGTGAGGGGAAAGTACTGGCCAAGTGCATGCACGTAGTCTTTTACCCAGTGCCTTAGTTCTGCCTCGTCCAGTGAATGTACGTCAATAAGTCATGGTAAGATGTCATGACACACAGTGAAGGCTCCTTATCTTGGATTAGAATAATGAGTACATCAGCAAAACAGGATCACAACACAATATGACTAAATGATGACACTGATCACGAGGCTACATAGACAAAAGGTATTTAACACATTTACTTTGAGCTCACATAATAATAGCTCAAAGAGAATGTCAACAAATCCACTGATCTTTGGTTCCAGAATCATATAGGTGAAGGGCTTAATTCATAGTAGTATTGTAGTTTTTTAACTGGACATATGGAGTCGTGGACTGAAAAAGTCTTTGGCTAGGTACACTTATTCACTTTCCAGTTAACAGAAATTGTTATTTGGTCTATCACATGGCAGCATGCTGATAAAGAAAAGCTCCAGCCAGTGTCAGTTTTGCGGGTGAAATGCCATGCTGATGCCAGAGATCAGAGGAGAATGGCCACACTTGAGATAAAAGAAAGGTTACAGGTTCTGCAGACAACCATCTCCAAATGCATCCAACCCCAAAGCAGATGAAGAACACACTAGAGCCAATTTTATTAGGTGCGGGGCTTACCTTATAAAGTGGTAAGTACGTTTATATCTAGTAGTATTTATTATGATAAAAAAAAATAAAAAATAATAATTATATTCCTGGTAAAAGATAGACCAGACTTTTGCCAACATAAAAGCGTTTGAGACAACAGAAGAGTCCAGAAGTGTACATAAGAGTGTTGACTCTAGGTTGAGTGTTCACCCTGGCTGTCCATAGATTTGTCAAGACAAGCATCAAGTGCTACCTGTAATGGTGAGGGGGCAGAAGGGTGGGACAGGCCATCTCAATTCTGCAAGAGAGTGTCTGAGTAGGCCCTAAGTGTTTTCGTGTGTGTGACTGTGCATGTGTTTCCAACTGAGAGGGCGACACAGTGAGGAAGAAGTAAATATAGGACAAAAAGTGGAAACAAGTGTAGAAAAGCCATTCAGACAAAAGCCGAACAACACTGCGATGACCACATTAGAATATGAATCCAAAGTCCTAGCGCTTCTGGCACTTAAAGAGCCCCAAAAGTCAAGTGTCAACTATTACTTGCCATCAGCAGTGACATGGGGGTCACAGAGCAGGACAGATGAGGTCAGGCATGGCGCTCAGCGTTTCTCTCAACATGCACCATTAAACAGTCCCATAGAGGGCAAAAAGGCTGGATGTCATTTGAGTGGAAAATAGGATTTTAACAATGACAGGAACATCTTTTCCGCCTTTAACAAAGAAAAGAAAAAACTCCTTAGGTAGTAGCAATGTCTTTCATAATCCAATTAAGTGAATCGGAGTCAATATTTGGGGCAATATGCTGAGCTAATGATGATGAAATTTTACATAATATTTAGCATTAAGGGGAGTAGTTTTCACAGATGTACCTCATTCCCTCTTATTAACTTTAAAGCAGGTACAAATAAACACACAAGGCAACAGCCTGAATGTATAAAATGCTTCAGTTGTTTGCTGCTAAACTGGCTCTGTAATTACCTGAAGCATGTTTTAATTGTTGCATGTTCTACTCTTAATATTAGTCAACGCTTTAGTGGCGCTCCAAGTGAGATTGATTGGATAAATCAGTTGAAATTATGGGAAAAACAGGAGGCATGCCAATCAGTTGAGTGTGTGCTTTCGGCATGTGTGTGTCTGGGTGTGTGCCAGTGTATGAGCACATGTACGTTTGTGTTGGGATGTGTTTGTGTGGAAGTCTAAGGCTGACAGCTGGGCTTGTTCAAAAGGCTTACGGAGCATTCTGTCTGTTTGGGAAGCAACAAGCACACACTATCTGAACAGGGATCTAAAACCTGTGTCAACAGCAGAGAACAACTAGTGTAAACAGCACTGAGTCAACATGTTCAAACTCAAATAATGATTCTCCTACAGTGTAGTGTATAGAAAACAAGTGAGTAACAGTTTGAAAGGTCATATTTGTAATGGCATTGAGTAAAACCAATACAGAGCATAACATATGAGGAACAAATGTGGCGTTTGGTATATTTATGAACATTTTTATAGAGTTATGAAGATCTTATAGAGTTATATAGTAAGGATTTATTTTCTGTTTGTGTGTTGTACCAGTATATGACATCACACGGTGCATGTGCACACCAGTGTGTCAGTCCATCAGCATGTCAGCATCACAGCCCTTCACTAAGTCCCAGATTAACAGTGACAGGCAGAGATCCCTCTAATTATCTCTTCCTGGACCACATGCAAATGGCAGAGCCAGGCAGAGCCAGGCAGAGCTGTGATTGGCTGAGGCATTCTGGGTGCTGCCGATGGGCTAATGAGCCTGGCGACTGGAAACAACCTCATGATGCACCACAAAAACAAACCTCACTGTCACACTCTCTCACTGCTGCAGCACAAACAGCCATTAAGTTGTAAGTGCTCAGCTGATGTCCTCATCCTGACACAGGATATAGATACTGCATTTACTTCCTTTGTTGGACAGCCAGCAAGAGCAGCAATCCACCACACATGTAGATACACACATGAGGTGCAGAAGAAGATTCACATATGAACTTTAGCTCAATTACCAAACCCATATAACTGTTCAAATGTAACACATGCACTTTAGTTAGCAGATATAAAAACTTATTGTCACTTCAACTGACGCTTAGTGCCACCTCCGGAGAGTCTGTTAAAAGACAGCACACAGACATTTTAAGCGTTACAGCAAAAAATAGAATACAATGATGGACTGGAACAGACGGCCTCATTCTGGCTCTTGACAATGGACTGCTGCAGTCAGCTAAAAAGTCAACTAAGTAGATCAGCAGGAAACATGGCAATAACGTCAAACAGTCCACTATGTCTTGAACCATGTCCCAGTCCAACTTCACTGGATGACAAAACAGCTTCCAAGGACAAAATTTTGAAAATAGATTTTGGTGTATATATTTCTCAACAGTGGATGGTTGTCAAAATCACTGTTATGGAACGCTATTAGATCTTAATAAGCAAGAAAAAATGGATGAGAAAGTAGTGAAAAAGTATAAATAACTGCAGAGATAGAAGTATCATTTTTAGCTGTTACAGCGCTATTAAAATGTACATTGTAGAAAAGTTTGGCAGTGACCGAAATCTGTGAAGATAAATTATCTTTGACCCTGTAGTTCGATTTTAGATGCACTAGACAAGTATGTGAGTTGTATGAACCAGGGCCCCATGCTGGAGGTGAGAGAAGGTAAGGAGAAAGTGGGAGATAAATACAGCAGAGCGGAAAGAGTGAAGGCGGGGTGAGGAGGAGAGAGCAGGCTGCCTGACTGGCTGACAGTTGACTCGGTTGGATGTGACTTTCACAGTCTGCTGGCGGTTTGTGTGGAAGCCATCACATCTGTGACTGGCCGTTTGATTAATGAGCCTCTCAGCTTGTCTGTGCAGTTTGAGAAGGGGCCACGGCCTTATCCCAGGCATCACTGATTTATTCGCCTTCGGAGCAAACCCCCAAATATCACACACACTGAAATAGAAGAGTTCAACATTCACACGCAGGCAGGCAGACACATGTAAGCCCTCCACGATATGAATACAGTGTAGAAGTTGGCGCGGCGCACGTGTGTATGCAAACTGGCAGACATGAGAACAAATTGCTGTGCACGAGCTCGCTCCACCACCTGCTTAGGGCTAATGAAAACCTAAATGTGTCACTTTGTCGGGACTGGAAAGAAAACAAACCTTGTGTATGTATGCAGACAAAAGATGTATTCTGTCTACACCAACACAGGCTCCCATAGCAGGCTGTCAGTCAGTGGTGGGACACACTTAAAGGGAACGACATGAGAAGAAAGAAGCCCTTCCTCAATGACACATCACACTTTCTTGATTTTTTGAAAGTGACAAGTCTTTTGAATTTCTGGCCTTGTATGATGGAGAGTCTGATTATGTTTTTTAAAGCTGCAGCCATGAAACGTCACTCTGACTAACCTTGAAGCTCTACTTCTGTGATGTTTTAATGCTTTAAATACTGGGGCAAACAAATGTTCAGGAGGATAGGGCAACATCACTATTCAAGAGAGATAAATTGTAAAAATACTTGAAGGTACATAAACACACATTAGTGCATACACAATATCCTCCATACTAAAACACCCTCTCATTCCCTGAAGCATAAAGTAAGACCATTAATCCAGACACACTGAGATACAGCTTCTCCCTAGGTTGATCAGCGTCCATGGAGGAAGACGAACATTCTGACATATTTGTTTTTATTTTATTCCCTGAGAAAAAGGCCTGCCATATGGCAGCGCCCGTGAACAGATGGCGTTTGCCCACTTCCTGAAAGCACAAGCGTCTATCGCCGCAATTTAAGGAGTCGCTCAAGCAAGAGAATGCCACAGACTGGCATTTTTCCACAAACTGCTATTGTTATGGACCTGGGGGGTAACTGCAACAATGAGACAATGCAGGGGAAATGCTTTAGTGTTCAGTAGTTACAGTGTGACTTACCAGATTAAATACCACATTTGATAGAAAATGTAACACAAAAGGAGCAATATAAAATGAATATTGAAAAGATTACAACACATTTACGTAGTGGCACCTTCTCAGGATGCACGATATAGTGCTGTGGGCAGGCTGTGTAGACGTTAACATGAATGTCCTTGGTTGAAATCAGCTTTTTATGATGGAGTGGAAGAGACGCCCTGTGACACACAAAGCTTCATCTCTCATTCTTGGCAACACCTTATCAACCAGGTCAAACGACCTCCATGACACAGACACAGAACACCGCAGCTCAAAAAGTCACCTTGGTACAACATTTAGTCTCTTTCATACTTTCATTCTCAAGCCTTGCATTCATTAAAGTGAAAGGAGAAATGACACAAATGATTACAGTTCACAAAGGCCTTGTCCCACAATGAAAGTTATGAAGGAAGAGAAGAGACAATATTGGTACCATTAATTCAAGCCTATAGAGGTTATGTTGCTTTTGACTGTTTCGTATGAAACATATTCTGGAACAAAGTGAACCAATGTTCTCTACAGAAAAGAGGATTTCAAGGGGTGGCCAAGGATAAAGCAGATGAACTAACCATTCACAGATCACTAGTAAAAGTGAAACTATTCAGTGTCAGAGAATCACTTTAAATAAATGTCTCTACAATGGAGGAGAGTCTATGAGGACAAAATATATGGCATTGTGGTCACATTTCCATCTGTGGATACCAAAAAGAAAACAACCCTCAATGTAATATTTCTTCAAGGTCAAATGTTAAGTGTGTAGTTAACCTAAGTAATAAAGGAAAACATTTACTTGATATAAAGAAAATGAAGGCAATATATAAGATTTTTGTTCTCTCTGCCTTTAATCCAGCATGGAAAACTCTGATTCACTTTAATACAGCTACGCATTACTGGGGGATGTTTGCAACTTCTGTAGGAGTTTGTCGCCGTTTCCAGAAAGTTAGGTGACCAGCATGTTGTTAAGCCTATCCATTTAAACAGCCTGCCTGCCTGTGAGGAGGCCAGGTCAGTCAGTCAGCCGGGCAACCCTGGGGGTCCGGGGGGTGGTATTAATCAGTCTGGTTTCTGCTGAAAAGCTCAATCTGCAGATGATGGATGAGCCTGCGTGCGGAGGGGAACTGAAGTGACAGGTGACAAAGAAGGACACACACACCTGTATAAATCCACTGGCTCCTGTCTATGGGCTAAGATGTAACACTATCAAGGTAACAACAGGGTGAAAGTAATAGCAAGTGTGTGTTTATGTCTGAGTATGTGTGTGGTGCTCCTAATGAAGTCATCTGAACAGTGATTTAATAGCCCTAGTGTAAAAGCCCAGCACCCTTAACTCATAGCCTTGCTCCATTAGAATGTGATATAAACCCGGGCCACAATAACTGTCCTGCCACTGTAAGAATATATAGGAGGCCAGTGGGTCACACAGGAAACTCTTACACACATAGTCCAAAATGTAAGTCACTGAAGGAGAGATTCAATTTACAGCATACACTAGTACAACATAAGAAGATCATAATGTTGTGTACTGTGCGGTTCTACATATGCGGTGGTAGGGGTTTAGCAAGTGTTGGCTATGTGGTTTCAACTCCAACCCATGCAGTCTACTGCAGGGCAGCTGTTGTTACAAAGGTAGCTTATCGCCACCACTGTGGGACTGTAGAGTAAATGCAAAACAAATTCACCAAATGACCCAGATTTTCAGTCTGAAGTTTATCTAAAAACTGAAGGAAAGTCACCAGTTTCAACGCGCAAGCACATTGTATCAAGTGAGGCTTACCCAAAATCCAGCATAAAATCCTCTCTTCTTGCTCAACAAGAAGAGGCTAAAGGGGCAAATGGCAGATCCAAGACAATTTGATCCAAGATTAGGCTATTTATAACTCATTTTGTTCCTTCTTTTTGCTTGATCTTTTATTAGTATTGACAGCTCTCTCACCATGTCACTCAAACTACACATCCAATCTCTTCTTTAGTCTTTCTCTTATCTGATTTTATATTCAATCCACTCAGCTTTTATTCACAAATGCCCCCCACACTAATTTGCTGTCGTGCAATGACAGTATCTGTTTTAACATGCAACAAAGCACCATATAAGACGACAGAATACAATGTGTGTGTGTATAGGTGTGTGTGCGTAAGTTAGGGGAGGGTAGAGGCATTGAAGCAGCTCATCAGAGCAGAGCACCTAGCCGCGTACGTCACCCTTATTAGACCTGTGTCCTTGGCAGATGCAGAGCTTGCCCTTTTGTTATAAAGGTGTGCGTGTGTTACAATGGCGATGGTGATTTAGAATGGATTGGGCGTAGGCGGTGAAGACAAGGTGCAGTAGCCCCGTGGCTCGCTGATATAGCCGGCAGTGTGACAGCTGTGAATGGAGAACAGGGAACAGCCTGAAGTATTGCCATCTAATATGTGTCACATACCTGTATAAATATTTATGTCCATTGCAAAGCAGAACAGGAGAGGAGGTGGGGGGAGGTGATGGACTTGGGCAAAAACTCTTCAATCAGGTGACCAGGATCTGAGATAACCACTTCTTCTATGGCTACAAGTCTTTAAAGGGTCTAAGGGAGAGGACCTTTCTTCTCTTGAATCAATCATTCTGTCATGCAAACCAGTGTATTAACATAGACAATTTACTATAGCTTACCAAACACGAATAAAATTACATCCTTGAAAGAGCAGCTATAGTTTAGTGGTCAGCTTTCAGAAAAAAAAAACAACATCCGGTGACACAAGGTAAAAAGTCAAATGCACCAATGTTTTTCCAATATTATGAAGCTGCAGACTCAAAGAGTCCTAATAGCTATAGAAAACGAATATTCATATATACATACCTAAATACGGTTATAGGTGCAGCATTAGTGTCCCTGGAAATTGGCAAGCAAAAACTTGCCCAATACCCAATCAAAATGCAGTATTTTGTTACAGGTAAGACCAAAAGGTGTTTATTTGCTTTGTGCTTTATGCATCTATATACGTCAGTGAATATTTTTCTTTTGTGGTGAAATTGGTGTTCTACCTGTTGGCCAACAGAGTTCTGAAGGTGACCTCGTTCGTGCCCTGAACCATTGGCAGCAGCAGCCTTGGCCAGTCCCATGCCCACTCGACCACGGCGCTCTGTTGATGTATGAGGACAGTGTATTGTTAGTTATTAATCAGGGTTAATACCATCAGTGCATTACCGCTCCAGCTGGGTCCCACTAACAAAGGAGGAGGGGGGTCCCCAGCGCGGGCCACTGACACGGGGCGATCAATCATGTCCGCACAAGAAGGTTTTTATTCCAATAAGACAGCAATTAATTTATAAATCCATTTGGGGGGATGTAGCCATCATTTATAGAAAGATAAATCAATTTTGGGAGGGAGTCGTTACTCTTCTGACTACTGTGTTTTTTTCAAGCTTCAATGGCAACCAGCCAGCCCCCCACAAACTCTTATTTATACTCCACCTCTCTATCCCATACTCACACATACACCTTTGCAACACTTTAGGTCGGAAAATAAAAATCAGATTGCTTTGATTGCCAAAATGTCGCTCTTTACTCGGGGCTGAGTTTTATTGACAAAAGGAGGAGAACTCCCGTAGCCTTCATCCATCCATTTGCTCGCTGCTCTTTCCTCTTTTGTGATTGATGGATGCAACTTTTTCTCTCCTCCCTCTATTTTATTTGACAAACAACACAAGCACCTCAAGCAGAGAAAGCATTTTAATCATTCTCTTAATAGGATGTTTCTATGCAAAGCTATGCAGAGCTCCTGTGATAAGCCGCAAATAGAAAAAACAAGTCTGGGATTAAATAAGGGCTTTTAGTTGAAAAACAAAGACAATAATAAACATACATACGTCTAATCAATTTGGGCAAATGCTGACACTTGTTATCCCAAGGGATCAGTTTTTCTCTTCCGATAAAAATGTGGAAAATTGCAAAAAATGTTTTAACACAAACTATATGTATTTTCTTTAAACCTTTATTTTATTAAGACAGATTTTTAAAGTTTTAAGTAAGGAAAATCAGGAGTGAATTGGTTTGACCCAAATTTCCTTAAATATATATGTACTTGCAAAGGGATACAATGTCTAACATCTAAGTCATAGCAGCACTCATGGGAATATTTGGGGTGGGGTATATACAGTTATTTAGCTAAAATATTGAAAATAGCTTAAAAAAACATACATAATGTATGTATGTCAAACCACCTATATTTTTGTAGTTGTATTCACTTACTGTGAAAGGAGAAACATCTAACAATTAAGTGAACATCATAGTGTCACTCCTGGGAATACGTTTGGGGTAAGTTCACAGTTCAAAAGCCCAGAGAAACACAGTCATCTGTTCACCTTTTCAGTGCACTTTTCTTTCTCTCACCTTCTACATAAAAAGGCATAGACCTGTAGAGAATAGACCTCACAGTTTCAGATAATTCACAAGAGACACCGACAGAAACTCACCTTCAACATTTGGCTTAAAGTCAAGTGGTAATAACTCTCACACTAGCATACAAAATGACAGTAAAGGCAGTCAACACTAAATGAAAGCTTGTTTTTGCAGTTACATGAAGGCCATACCTGTTCCAGTTTCTTTTTGCCAATATGCTCAAATTGGTAGATGGGTTTGAAAGATGGAGCATCAGAGAGAGTCTCTTGCCCAAAAGCAAAGTTCACTAGTGTGGAGGTAGTGTCCAAACTTCCACATAACTTAGACATTAACAGTTCCTGCATCGGAAAAAGAAGAAAGTTAAAAGCAGAATTGTTACTTTTGTATTAGATTAGTTACTGAAAATTTCAGATCTGGGGCCCATTTCAAACTGTATTTTATACATGTCATAAATAATATGTGGTTTGTTTTGAGAGTTTGTGGGGATGTGTACATGGGCACCCTGTTGTTAATGCACTACATTCCCATTCATCAATGTGACATGATCTCTGAACCTCCTCCTCCTCCTCCTCCTTCTCCTCACCTCTAGCCCAAACCTGTCCCTGACTTGTGTCTTCTTCTTGCCCTGACCTTGTGTAACTTGTGTTTCAGACTGTGGTGCAATTCTTACTTGTTCTGAACAGTGCAACAAAGCTCTGATTTAGAGACTGTATTTCAACTACAACTCTATGGACCAATGATTATGTTGAGAATCACCTTTATTTATGATTGTTGTGCTGGTTTGTAAAACTATAGAAGAAATCATATGTTGCAAGAATGTAATCACTTTTATTTGCATTACTGTAGAATTCTTCATTCTTCTTACATTACTAATGATGGGCTAAATTGTTTACCAGAAAAAGGAGGTACAGTGTAAACATAGTAATGCAGTGAGCTAAAACAATGGTAGTTAAAAAGAGCATTATAACAATGTTGTTTTAAGTTTAATATGTAAAATATTGTACTTTATAAGCTCATCTTTTATCCCCTAACTTGTTAAAAACTTTCTAACTTGAATCACTGCACCACACCTTTGTTCTTTAGAGCTTTTTATTCCTGAATGAGTTCTAGCTCCACATGCCTCCCTCTATTCTACATGAAAACCACTGTGGGCATGGACCCTTGAGGTCAGCCCAAAAGCAGCAGATCAGAAGGCGGCCTGTGCACTATAGCAGCAGTAGTGCCTCTCCCTGGTGAACAGCCGGCAGCCCCAGGCCAGTACCCACCTAATTGCTGGGGAGAGGGAGTGTTTCCCTACCTCATTGCCTTGGATGATGTGATAGATCTGCCTCAGGTAGTGGCTGCCACCTGCTTTGTGGCAGACCTCCAGCAGCATCAGGCCTATTTTCTGCTCAGTCGGTTCAACCGCGGCGACTCCACTACTTTCCTTTTCTTGCTCAAATACACTGTGGTAAAAAAAGAGAGAAAAAAGCAATAGTAAAGTAGCGATGGGACAGAAAGTAAAAAATATAGTAAGGGTACAAGAAACAGGGAGATGATGTCAACAAGTGTGCCTATGAAACTCCTCCAGCTAGTGTTATTTCAGGTATGAATTTGGAATAAAAATTGCTAACTTGAGGGAAAATTAACGAAACATGACTGCTGACTTTTACCGGTAATGTTTTTAATTGTAAAGAAGTCATTTACCCCTGAGGCCAAATTAATTTAAAATGCATTTGTTGCCTGCTTCTCCAGAAAACACACTTCTTAACACATGCCAACACACCAGCGAGGTTGACTTTGTTAAAAAAGTGAGAGAAAATCGTAATTATTGACTTACTGATAACGAAACAATTTTCTGTGTTTTCATTACCATTCATGAGATACATAGGGTGTTTTGACTGAAGGATGCAGGTGCACTAAAAATGATTGGTGTGTGTGTTTTAAGAGTGGCTGTGTGTGTGTGTGTGTGTGTGTGTGTGTGTATGTAATTGTGTGTCAAGGTCCTCATGCATGTGTAGTGTGCAGCCCTGGCAGGCGCCCGCATCATTTTCCTGCCCTTCCTGTATGGATGGATATGATACCACCGTCCATCAAACATTCCCCTTCACATACACTTCCTGTCATTGTTCCCGCTCTTTTTCCAGGCTCTCTTTCTTTCTCCCGCACTCGGTCCCTACCCCTTTGTAATTATAAGGTGGCAGAAACTCTGTCGCCTGTCAGGAAGCGATTGGCTGCTTGACATTGAGAGCAGAGAAAAGAAAGAGCAGTCCCATCTTGTCCGTACAGCCCTCTCATTCTTGTTCCTGGCGGCCCGGGCGCTGGTGTTGTCGAGGACGGTGGCTGTGCATCCGTGTCAGCACCTGCGCTGTATCCTTTCCTGTCCATCACTGTGCAGGTGAAGCAGATGATTGGATTCAGTCAGCGGGGTGATTAATGAGGGCCCCTCCGGATTTGGGACAGCCTATCAATCATGTCATTAGGGCCAATGTGCCCTGAAAGAGGCAGACCTCCGCCAAGGAATAACTGCATTCATCTTCATCTGTGTATGCATCCCGTCAGCCCAGCCAGGGTCACCATGATGGAGAACAATAATCTTCTCCTCTACAAATTACTTTGCAAAGACAAGGTGGGTGGCATTGAGGAGGGGGGTTACATTTGAGACAGTGAGGGTTGGTAAGTGGGATGAGCACTCAAACAGGGCAAGAGTAGTTTGAGTGGACATGTGTCTGTGTATGTACGGGTCCAAGACACTTTCAGAGAGTGAGAGAATAAACGACCAACTCTCAAACCATCTTATAACTCATGTCAATATAACATTCCCACAAATACACAGTTTCTACAGAGCCTGTCTGAGATGCCAGTGAAAATGCCATCTTCTTAGAGTTATTGCCTGCACCCCTATCCCCCTTCTCCCACACTGTATTCTGATTGTTTACAAGCCAGGCGTCACTTCCCTGTGAAGGTTAGTTTAATGAATAGTAATGATCCCACTGAATGCCTCCGACAGGTGATACATAATCACTCTTCTTTCACTTTCCCCACCCAGACCCCCCCACCCTGTATCAGGCAAGCTTTTCTTTTTTCATTTTTTTTTTTTTTTTACCCAGATACACCATTTTTTCCTGTCAGCTGAAAAGGCAGAATTTACTAGAAATAATGTTTAAAGTACTATTATATATTTCATTTTTTATTTTTAATTGTACATGATCAGTTGGGCCCCATATTGCCCCGTTATGAGGATGGATGCACTCTGAGTTTGTTATGATGAAGTGAGTGACCAGCAGACACCATTTCTGGGAACAGGCTGCAGAGCGCTGAGCCAAAGGTCACAGTCCAGCCCAAAGTGAGAGCTGTTTTCCCATCATCCCTGCCCTGCAGGCCACTCAATCAGACAGCATGTCCATCATTTACCTCAACATGGAGAAATACATTGATCTTGTTTGTGCTCAAAGGCTGTAGTTGAAAAATGATTACAAAAAAAATAATACATCAGAATTTAATGGCTTGGTTAAAAGAATGATTAATATTATGGAAACAGAGAAAGTGGCAGCACTGCTAGTACCAGCAAAATAGATACGTTTAAGTCAAGTCAATACATTTATTTACAAAAATACAGAATTTAAGTTGTACAAATCCCACACAAATAACAGCAACAGCAAAATAGTACGGTCAGGATTAGTAATATGTACTTTGCTGCAATTTTCAGTTGTACTGGGGCAATGTACTGCACTGAATGTATGAGCAAGACACTTTCTTTGTTTTGGTCTAATATTTTTCTCACCTTTCTGAGTAGAGTTTCTGAGCTTTCTGCAGCTGCATGCTTGTCCACATAGGTGTTTTCTCCTCCATGATCTGTAGCACTATATGTACTATAGGTTTGGGGACACTCTGTAAAAACACAAACATTATTATATGGACAATAGTTATAAAGATTGCAACGCATGTACTGTTTTGTAAGGACTATGAGACATTATATCATTATTAACAATAACACCAATAAATGTGGCTTACCTTGTGTTGAATGCCAATGGCAGCCTTTAGGCATTCTGCCAGCAGGGCTAAGCACTCCTTTGCCTGGTGGTTCAGAGCTAAACCAGTGATCTGTTTGAGTGTCTGTGGGTCTTCTAGGCTCTGTATGAGACAGCCCAGCAAAGCCCAGATCAGAAGGCCTGCAGAGCAAAGTGGCTGGGACAGGTGCTTTTCTGCCTCATGAAAGAGCAGCCGAATGGTGAGAGGTACAGCTTCAATAACAGTGGGCAGGTTGGTGAAGACTAGAGACATGGCTTGGATGATGAAATCAATAAGACCTGTAAGAAAATATGACTTGTTAGTTAGATCAACATAATGAGGTCATTTTATTTTGTATTGTCTATGTTTACATTTGTCTATTCCTTTTGGCTCCTGTGCTGTATAGTTCCACTCCCTGGGTACAATAGCCAGAAGACACTCTGGTGTGTCCCACTTAGGGTCTGCTGTGGCCTGCCATCCCAACACCATTGAGACCAGATGCACCAGGAGGCCGATCATAGATTTTGTGACACTTTCTCTCAGACATTTGACCACTGCTGGAGCTAACCGTGGCATATCTAAAAGAAGAAAAAAATTAAGTTAAATGAAAGAATTATTTAACAAAACTTGTTGATTTGTAGTTTTAGTTAGTCATTAGTTTGTTTCAACTGTAAAATATGCAAATACTGTGCTATGCATTTTAACATGACCTAGCTCAATGGTTCTCAAAAGTACCACCTCAAAAAATACCTGGCCTACAGGTCCTAAAATGGATCTAAATCAGAAAACCAAAAAATGAGGAAGCCCTGAAAATTACTATATATATACAGTACAGACCAAAAGATTGGACACACCTCATTTTTTCTTTTAGAAAGGTAGAAAAACAGGATGTACATGTACCTACAGGTGTTTCCTTTAACCTTTAACCTTTAACCT